>RJWM01007080.1:23423-80271 GCA_004363535.1 Dasyprocta punctata | reverse complement strand
CCTGCTGTTAGCACTGAAAGCTTGCTGAGGCTGTGAATCCAGCCTCCCGTGTAACTCTGCCATTCTTATAATCGGATATTGAGTCTGATTTTCAGTATAGTCTGCCGCTCAGCTGCAGGAGATGAGGTTCTTTTAAACATGGTTCTGGAGTCCCACTGGTTTTTTCATTAATAGTTTAACTGAGTTTGTCATTTTTTTTTCCTTCAGAACTTCAGGGACAGTTAACAGCTAGCCAACTCAATAACTGTCACAATTAACACGACCCTGACAGTTTTCAAGTCGAGGCCAGTGCTGCTCAGATTATCTGGGAATGCTTTGTTTTTAAAAAAATCTTTTGTGGACAGATAAATTAGTAAGAAAAGAAAAATAAAGAGACATCCATGAAACAAGACTAATTTTTAAATTATTTAGATTCAACAGTTGTAAAATCACTCTGTGGAAGTAAAAAGAAGTTTCCATATACTTATTTTCAGTTTCTGTACTTACTAGGGACTGGCATCAAACAGTCCCTGGGCTGGTGCTGATTCACGGGCTACACTTTGAGCAGTGCTGAGCTAGACTTATTTTATAGATCAGTGTGCCTCTTTCCACCTGTTCTTCGTTGTACCTCTGGTGAGCATCTTAATGATTCTGATGCTAGAGCACATGGGATATCTCCACCTCAGTTATCATTGGCAAGAGGTCCTTCTTATCTCTGGTTGCCATGTGATCCTATTCCAGAACCTCTAGGTAGAGCTTTGCTTCCTACCCACATCATGATACCAAATGTCTTAGATTGCGTTCTCCTGCCAGCATTTGCTGAGCCATATGAACGCCTCTAATTTCTTTAGGAAAAAAGTCACTGGAAACAGTAGTGAGGGAGTGAGAAGGTGAAAAAAAAGAAGGGAAGAAAGCTGAAAAGAGTGTGTTACTGTGTAAGACACTATTGTGGAACGCAGGGCTTAGAAATGGATTATGATAGCCCTTAGAAGTATCATAGCAATTATTATTGGCTGATGGGCTTCCCTGGGCAAACTGACTCTCAGCACTTTTTACTTTGCTGGTGGATTTGCAGCCTGAAAGGAAGCTCTCAGGGAGAGAGGTGTATGCACTTGCAGAAGGCTACCATCAACATGTAACAAAATAGAGATATGGGCAGATCATCACCAACCCTTGCCACAGAGAGGTACCAGAAGATCCACTCAAAGAGGCACAGGTATGAGGTCAGTCTCAGGCACATGCCATGGCAGGGTGGAGACTAGAGAAGAAAGATGCCCCATATCAGTCCTCAGGATGCTGAAAGCAGGATGCATGAAAAGGACAGGTGTGATTTTTTTAAAAAAATGGTGTGGTCCATGTCTGGTCATAACCAGATTTTTGCAACTTAGGGTAGACGGGAGTGCATGTGATTCATGACACACTGGGACTGAAGAGCAAGGCAGGGCAGAGCTCTACAGACTTTTGTGGATTAATTTAATCAAAGTGATTCTTCTTTTTTTTTTTTTTTTTTTTTTTTACATTTTAGGGAGCTTAGATTTTTACTGTTTTAGAAACGTACAGAGGCAGGTATAGGTGAACGGGGGGCTCATTGCTAGCCCCCCACATTACTGCTTCAGGCGTAGTAGTTTTGGCAGTTCTTGTCTTGTGAATCAGATTTTGTTAGAAAAAAATACTTCTGTTTCTAAAAGGCTGCTGGCAAAGCACTCGCATGATCTATGGTGCTCTGATATATCTCCTTTTGGGTGAGTCCATTTGGCAAGACAGAGGGCCAGGCTCTGGGGCCGCTGATGCTCTGGGCTGAAGTGCCTTGCACTCCAGCAACACCCTGGGGGCCCTTGAGGGTGCCACTTTAAACTTTTATTTCACCTATCCTCTCTGTCAACTCAGAGCGTGTTGGGGACTCTCAGCGCTGGTCACACCTCTCTCCAGTGACATGCATGTACCTGAGAAAGCAACCCTGAGGGACGTTCACGAGGGGTCCTGGACAAAGGTGTCCACCCACTCCCAAGCTGGCAGGGTTTCGGGGGTCCCTTAGCTGCCTTTCCTCCCACTCCCTTTCACAAGAAAGACACATTTGGGTCCAGAAGACCCAGACTTCTTCCTGACAACTCTGACCGCCTAACACCTTGGACAGGGACACAGGAGGCCATTTCCAAGGCTATGACTCTCGGGGGAGCAATTTACTCTTTGCTCTGTGCATGTCAGCAGAGCTCTTAAATTTCGAGGACAGTTGGTTGAAATTGGATGTAGCCAATTTGCATCTTCAAATCAGTTTTGTACACACGGGCGCGTGCACTGATATCTCTGGGGACAAGCGGGAAACGGTGTCTGACTGCTCGTGGGCAATGCGATTACAGTTTGCTCTGCTTTGTCTTTGGGCTTGGGCCTCGGTAACCTTGGGCCTCAGTTGCTTTTTATGGGGATGGAGGGTGGACTGGGTGATCTCTGAGGTCTCTTTTAGCCCTCGTGTTCTGTGGTTTTATGTCTATGGGAAAGAGGGTGGTAAGAAAACCAATGGTCCATGTGCCACTGTGAAGCTGCTGCAGTTCAAGTGGGAACAGTAAAATTGCAAGTCTTGGCCTCAGACCAGGCTCTGTGCTTGGATGTCATGCTGATGAGCAGGTCTGGATGTGTGCAGGGTGAGGGAGCAGTTGCCTGCGCTCGAACTGACCTGCAGCAGCTTCTGTGTGGCTGGGACTGGCTACGTATGATACAGAAGGTCATCCCATCTCTTAGAGCCTCAGTTGTCTCTCCTGCAAGGAGTGGCTAGAGATGACCCCTCCTGGGTGGCAGAGGAGAGCAGCCGGGATGTCTTTGGGGTATCGTAGACACTCATTAATTTCAGCTTCCTGATTTTTCCCTTTCTGTTTGGGTCCTGCATTTGGTCCAGAGCCCTCCATGGATCGATTCTTCTCACCTCCTCGTCTTTATCTTCTATAGCTCCCATAGCTCAAGGACTTTTTCTCTGCAATTGTTCTCTCTTCCCTTCTTTCCTGCATCATTAATTTTTACCTCTCTACTCTCTACTGGAGTGTTCCCATTAGAGTACAAGCATACTGTAATATCTTCGATCTTAAAAAAAAAAGAAAGAAAAAAAACTCCCTTGACCCCCACATCCCTTTTCAGCTACTGTTCAATTTCTCTGCTTGCTTTGACAGCAAAACTCATCAATACTTGTTTCTACTTCTTCACCTCTAATTCTCCTGAGAGCTTGTTCTGACCAAGGTTTTATTCCTACATCTCCCTGAAACGGCACCTCCTAGCATTGCATATTGCTAAATTCAGTAGCCAATTTGGAGTCCTCACATTGACCTGTTAGCCACGGTTGTCACAGCTGATCACTGTATTTCTTGAAACACTTCCTTCCCCTGGCTCACCGTTGTTCTGTAACAGTTGTCTTTCTGGGTTTTCCCTCATCTTCCTGACCTCTCACTATAGGGATTCCCCAGGGCTCAATTCTTGGGCCTCTTCTCTATGCTCCTTCCAAAATTTATAGCTCCAGCCCTTTCTCTGTCTTTTCTCCTGATGACAGACTGACCTATGTAGCTTGCTTGGTTGTTTTGTAGGTACCTGAAGTTTCATGAATTCTCAACTGAATTCATCTTACAAACTGACAGCTCAGATTTCTCTATTTTAGTAATGGGCAAATTAATTTTTCCAGGGGTCAATCTAAAAGCCCTTAGAGTCATCTTTGCTTCTCTTTTCCTCTTCCTCTGCCTGCAACCTGTCAACAAAACAAGACTGCTTTCCCTTCCAAACAGTCCTGCCTCCACCCGCTCTGCCCACCCCACCCCAGCTGTCTCGGAGCAGGTCACCACGATCTCTGCCTAACTCTTGCAACTGTCCACTAACGACATTCCTGGCTTCCATCCTTCCTTCTAGATATGATAGTTACATGTTTGAATGTTAATTTAAAGACATGTCAGCTCATGTCGCAACTTCGTGCAAAACAATTTAATAGATTTCCTTCTCTCTCAGCATACATTCAACGGGATCTGGGCCTCTATCTCTCTCACCTTGCTTTGTCTGTTGCTTGCTCTGTTCCTGCCATGTTGCGCTGTGATGTCCTTAGCATAGCTCCCAGTCTGGGGCCTTGGAACCGGCTCTTTGCTCTGCCTGGAACGTTCATCTCTGAGTTAGTCACCCAAGCTTATCAGGTTGTTGGCAAGATTCACACATCCTTGCAGCTGTATGACAGAAGGCCTTGGCTTCTTTCTAGCTGTCTCAACTGCAGTCTACTCTTAGCTGGGCGTGACAGTGCACACCTGTTGTCTTAGCACTTTGGGAGACTGAGGCAGAAGAATTGCAAGTTTAAGCCTGACCTGGGTAATGTAGTTACTTACCAATATCTTGTTTCAAAATCAAGACTAATAGCTAAAAAAAGAAAAAAAAAAAAAGACTTTGGGATGTAGCTTAGCGCAAAGGTCCTGGATTCAACATCCCAGTACTACAAAAAATGAGGGTGCTATTACCTCCTTGAGGTTGTGAACAGTGCCTGGCCAAGAGGCTGTCTGTCTCTGTACTGTTTCAAAACATGCTCTTTTCCTTCCTCAAACCAGGTGGATCTCTCTCCCTACAACTGCTGAGACAGAATCTTGTATAACATAGGTAGTCCTGGAAGGGATAGCCCATCACCATTTTGGTGTTCTGTTCGTTAAAAGCAAACCACAGTTTGCTCAAGGGGAGATGATTATAAATCCCCTGACTCACTGACAAACATTTACCAAGCCATTATTTTATTGTGTTGTTTTCTTATCATTGAACTTGGAGGGTTCATTGTATTCTGAAAACGAGCCACTAACTTTAAAATTTTTCTTTCAGTCTCTGTCATGTCCTTTCGTTCACTTAACAGTGTCTTTCAAAGATCAGAGGATTTAAATTTAATGAAATTTAATTTATCATTTATTTCCTTTGTAACTCATACTTTTGTTACTGGATCTAGGAAATTTTTGCCTAATCAAGGTCAGAGTTTCTCCTGCATTTTGTTCTAAAAGTTTTTGTAGTTTTAGAATTTATGTTTAGGTCCATGATCCATTTAAAATTAAATTTCATGTTCATGTCAAGATATAGATGAGTTTATTATTTTTTTGCATGTGCACCTTTGAATTGTTAGGATATTGATTTGTAGTTTTATGTCTTTGTCTGATTTGGCATCAAGGGTAATGCTGACTTCACAGAATGGGTCGGGAAGAATCACTCTTCAATATCCTGGGAGAGTTTGCATAGAATCGATGTTCTTTCTTCCTTAAAATTGTGATAGAATATGCCAGCAAAACTAGCTGGGTCTGGAATTTTCTTTGTGTGCAAAAATTTATTTAATAGATATAAGGTTATTCAGGTTATTAATTTCTCCTTGATTGAACTTTGATAGTTTGTGTATTTCAAAGAATATGTCCATTTAAATAGCCTAGTTTATTAGAATGAAGTTTTTCCTAGCCTTTATTATCGTATTTTTAATATGTGCACAACTTAGTAATGTATCCCCCTTCTTTTTTTTTTTTTTTTTTTTTTTTTTTTTTTTTTTTTTTTTTTTTTTTTTTTTTTTTTTTTTTTTTTTTTTTTTTTTTATTATTTTTTTTTTTTTTCTCTTTTTTTTTTTTTTTTTTTTTTTTTTTTTGGTAACATTGGAAATTGAACTAAACTGCATTCCCAGTCCTTTTATATTTTAAATTTTGAGACAATCTTGCTAAGTTGCTTAGTTGCACAGGCTGGGCTCAAATGTGCTATCCTTCTGCCTCAGCTTCCCAGATAGCTGGGATTTTAGTTTTTTTCTCATTCTTGATATTGGTATTTTGCATCATTTCTTTTTCATTAGCCATTGGGTCAGAAATTCATCAAGTTTACTGATCTTCTCAAAGAACCATCTTTTTAGCTCCATCGATATTTTAATATTGCTTTCCTGTTTTCTGTATCAATGACCTGCTCTGTTCTATTTTCCCTTTTTCTTTCATTTATTTTGAGTTTAATTGGATCATATTTTTCTAGTTCCCTAAGAAAGAAAAGGAGGTTTGAAGCATTTATTCTTTTCCAAAAATGTGTTAGTGCTGCAGCTTTAACTACAAATAGTGTTCCAGTATCATCATGCTAATTTTGCAAGAGAGTTTTCAATTTCATTTTAGTTCAAAATACTATTTTCCATTTTGATTTATTCTTTGACATGCGGATTGTTTTGAAGGGTGTTAGCAAATGTCTGGGGGATTTTCCAAAGATCTTCCTGTTATTAACTTCTAATTTCATTGTAGTCAGAGACTATGATTTGAATCCTTTCAAGTTTATTAAGACTTAAATTTCTGGCCTGTAATATGATCTATCCTAGTAAATACTCTGTATGCTCCTGAAAGGAATGCGTATTCTGCTTTTGTTGGGTGGAGAGTTTTAAAAATCAATATCAATTAGGTTAAGTTGGTTGATAATATGGCCTCAGTCATCTGCCTATGTTGATTTCCTGTGTATTTCTTCTATCAGTTATTGAGAATGAAGCATTGAAATTCTTGACTCAAATTGTGAATTTCTCTATCCTTGCACTTTAGTTTAATATGTTTGGATGCTTTCTTAAGTGCATCACCTTTTGAGGAGGATTGTCATATCTTTTTTTTTTTTTTTTTTGAGTACCTGGACTCAAACTCACAGCCTTGCACTTACCAGGCATGCGCTTATGCCACAGAGCTATATCTCTGGCCCCTTGCTATGACTTCTTGATGAACTGATGCTTTTATAATTATAAAAATGCCTGCTTGATCTCTGCTTATATTTCTTGTGTTGTCACTGATGTTATCTGGTACCAGTACATCCACTTCAGTGGTCTTTTGGTCAGTTTAGCCTGATACATCTTTTCTAACCTTGTGCTTTTCTATTTAAGTGTATTTCTTGTGGGCAGCACAGTTAGTCTTGCTTCTTTCTCAATCTGACAACCTCTGCCTTTTAAATATAGTAGTTAGACCTTTATATTTAATATATTATCTTGTTAGTTGCTTTCCACTGTTTCATGTAGCCTTTGTCTGATTTTTGTCTTTTCCACCTTCTTTTTGAGTCATTATTTTTATTATGTCATTTGTAAGTTGATTGTAATTCTATGTTTTGTTATTTTAGTGGTTGTTTTAGGGATTATAATGTATACATTTATCAGTTTCAGTGATATTGTAAGTATTTTATGTATGAGAACCTTGTAATAGTATACTTACATTTTTCTCGTAATGTTTATTGTACTATTGTTGCTACATATTTTACTTTTACAAACACCACAGAACATCTTTATTATTTTTGTGTAACAACCTTTAAAAAGATTTAAATAATAAGAAGCAAATTTGTATATTATCTATGATGATTCATTTCTTTTTATAGATACCTGTTTCTATCTGGCAATATTTTCCTCCTGCTGTAGGACTTCCTTTAACAGTTCTTGTAGTCCAGATCTTCTGGTGATGAATTCTTTCAGCATTTGTATGTCTCAAGAGTCATTATTTTGCCTTTGGTTTGAAAGATATTTTTGCTGCTAGAATTCTACATTGACAAATTTTTCTTTCACTGGCATGAAGATGTTGCTTCACTGTTTTCTGGCTTGCATTGTTTCTGATGAGATATCTGCTGTCATGTTATCCTTGTTCCTTTATATAAAACATAATCTTTTTGATTCTTGCTGCTTTTCAGGTTCTTGTCTTTATCACAGTTTTTGATCAATTTGATTATGGTGTGCCTTTGAGTAGTTGTCTCCACCTTTCTTCTGCTTTGGGTTCATTGAAATTCTTGAGTTTCTGGGCATATAGCTTTATGGACCTTGAAAACTTCAGTTAATATTTTTCAAATATTTTTGTCTTCTTTTTTTTCCTTTCCTTCTTTGACTTCAATCGCAAATGTATGAGACCACTTAAATTTTTCTCAGTTTGTCCTACCAAAAAATTCTCTTTTTCAGTTTCATTTTGGATGCCTGCTATTGATATATATTTTGAGGTTTTTAGTATTCTTTTCTGCGTTGTGTAATCTGGTATCAATCCCATGTCATGTAGTGTAATCTCATACATCATAGTGTTTCATTTCTAGAATTTCGTATTTCTTTATGCGTCTTTCATGTCTCTACTTACATTTTGAATTAATGTCACAAGAACTACTTAGTATCTTGTCTGCTAATTCTAATATTAATATTAATTTTGAGTCTGTTTCAATTGGTTAACTTTTTACCCCCTCATGGATTGTATTTTTCTGTTTCATTGTATGGCTGGCAATTTTTGATTGAATGCCAGTCATTGTGAATTTTACCTGGTTCAATGTTGGATATTTTTGTTTTCACGTAAATATTCTTGAGTGTTGCCCTGTGTTAGAGTTAAGTTACTTGGAGACAGTGACAATTTGGGGTCTTGTGCTTAAGATTTGTTAGGTGGGGCCAAAGCATGCTCAGTCCTGACTGCCTAAGCAAGATCTGTGAATTACAAAGTTTTATCATTTAGCTGGTGGGAACAGGCACTGTTTGTGGCCCACAGGAGAGTGCTGGGCACCGTTTCTTCTAATCCATCAGACAATTCTTTCCTTCTCTTCGAATGCTTTCCATACCTACATGAGGACTCACCAGAAACCCGCTCCTGAACTCCAGGGTCATCTCCCTTCATCTCTCTTCTCCGTCAGCTGTTCTGTCTTCTTGGACCTTAAGCTCCCTCTCTTCAACTGAAGTAATCTGCTGGGCTCCACCCGTTCTCCCTGTTCTTTGACTTAGAAACTCTCTCCTTTTGGGACTACTGCTGGCCTCAACTTGTTTGTTTCTCATTTCTCAGGAGTCACAGCTTAGGTGAGATTATAGTGGTGCACTTTTGAGATGGAGTTAGTGCCTTTTTAAGAGCAGACACCAGACAGTTTGCTCTCTTTCTTCATCACATGAAAGTACATGCGAAGAAGAAACTGGGGAGACAGCCCTGCCCCCAAACTGAAGCAGACTATGCTGGCATCTTCTTCTTGGATTTTAGCCTCTAGGATTGTGAGAAAATAAATTTATGTTGGCGAAGTCACTCAGTCTATAGTATTTTGCCATGAAAAACTTAGGTGACTATGACATATGCCAAGCAGTGTGTTGTAACTCTAGAGGCATGGCAAAGGCAGCCGCATACCAGGGGGCAATATGCATGTCCCTTCTATTGTTCGACCTTAACGAGAAAACCAGACAGTGCAGGTACCTCTGACAATCACCTCATACGTTTCCTTGGTGTTCTACCTCCTTCCTGGGTTGAACCATGAGAGGCCCACGCTGCAGGGTGGCTCTTGCCAGCTTTCTTGTTGTCACTGCGGCCAAGATCACCCTGCTATGTACTTTATTTCCTTTTTTTTTTTTTTTTTTTTTTTGCTGCACCGGGGATCGAACTCACAGCCTCATTTCTGCCAGACAGGCGCTTAAGCCACTGAGCCAAACTCCCAGCCCTACTTTTTTTGAGGCAGGGTCACACTATGTAGCTCAGGCTGGCCTTGTGCTTGCGTTGTAGCCCAAGCCAGGGTTGAACTCACAACACTCCACCTACCTCAGCCTCCCGAATGCTGGGACTAAAGGCCCTGCTATGTACTTTAAAAATGAGTTAGATGACCCCTAGCTTTATGGCTCCAGGTAGCCCTTAGAAGAAGAATTCTCCCTTCTGTAGATCAAAGGCACGGCACTTTGTATCCTTAGAGCAGAAGGTTAGCTGTGAGTGTGAACTATAGGATTCTACCTCAGTTGAGATGGACAGAATCTCTAGAGTATGGTAAAAATCCCTTCAGATTCTAATCTACATAGTAATGCTCAAAATCTCCACTATGTTCCCATGGAGTTCTCATAGGGCAGCTCTCTCCTCTAGGGGTTTCCCTGCCGCTCAACCGACATGACCTCCTTCCTCTCTCCAGTCAGCAAACACAACCCTGTCACCCTTGTCCTAGCTTGTTCTTGGGTGAGGGATGCACTACCACCCTCCAGTCTTCTTTGCAAAGTTCCTCTCTTCTCTCCTCCTGGTAATAACTTATAAGCATTGTTCTTTGTTCATCTCCCCGTTCATACCTCCAATCTTAAAACTTCCCTTTGCTGGGATAATCTTGCCAAATAGGATCTTGTCTGCTGGTCCACTGAAAGAAAATATTTGGGAAAGTGGCCAGTTGAGCGGAAAAACCAATGCCAGACAGAAAAACCTGGTACATGTCCTGGGTCAAGTTCCACAATGGTCATGATGCCCATCTGGGAATGTGGCCATTTGGGGCCCTAGAGATAACAGCTTGAATGTTTTTCCTGTTTTGAATTTTTTTTTGTATATGTGGTTTTTAAAAAGCATTTTCTGGAACCTGGATTTTATGAATTTACTTGCTTATATTTACAGTTTTAGTTCTTTTATTGCTCTAGCCATCAGGGAAAAAAAAAAAACTTTGGCAGAAGTAAAGGTGGACTGGCCATTCTTATCTCTGTCAAACTCTGGGGAACTGTTGTCAGATTGCCTGGCTCACATGACAGAGATATTTTCCTTCTAGTCTTGATCTTACTCCCTAGCAAGCTAGATGTGATTTGTCTTAGCACTCAGATTCCCCTGTGAGGGCATACATGGTGTGTTTGGACACATGGTCTTTTAAAAAACAATATTTTGAACTTTATTTATTCATGTTCATCTTGGAGCTGATTGTTTCAAGGGTTCTGGGCAAGTAGTTTTAGCATCTGCTGTTTTTGGATTCCACCTGGGGCCATGGAGTGATAGGTAGATAATTTCTCTGTGGGGCAAATCTTTAGAAGACAGTTGGACCAATGGAAGGGAAATTTCCCCCAAAACTTATTCATGAGTAGAACCGATAGAGCTGAATGGCTGCTTTTGGGATATGTCTTGGGGAACTTCACCTGTATCACTACTGCCTCAATTGTAGTCCATCCTCCTTAGGTTTACAACATCCAAAGGGTGGACAGTTTGGAACACTAGAAGGAACTATGGCCCTTTTGTTTAAACCTTGGACATGGCTGTCCTAGAACCCAGTGGTCCACAAGTTTGTTCTGGAAATGATAGGAACTAGAAAATGTAGAGTAGGTAGAAAAGCTTTCAAACTCTTTGGAATCTCAGCATATTTTTTTATCTACAGGACTTCAAGCTAGAGGTCTCACTTACTAGCAGAATGTAGGAAACTTAAAATTGGCTTTTGCCGCCAAGTATTCCAGGAAAAGTGAGTCATACCCTCCTGGTACCTAGTTTGACCAGAACTTTTTAATGAGGGAAAAGAAAATCACATGGATTGGTGAGACCCGTGCAAACAAAAATTCAGAGGCATCCAATGGGGACCTTATCAAATTTAAAGCGTGTTATAAATTTTACATTGCCTGGAAAACATTTAGTTGTAATAAAATTTAGTGAGATGACCTGAGAGTAGCTGATAGATTTGGTAATAAAAACAGATTGCAGAACAATTACCTGAGGCACAAACATGGGGATCAAGACCACGGGGCTCGGGTTTCAGTCCAGTCCTGGAGGCTCATTTCCTAAAAAGCCATTTGCCCCAATTTTTACAGATGCCAGTTTCCTCATGGCGTAGCCTTTCACACGGTGCAGATGATTCAGAAATACAGCTGAATCCAGCGCCAGAAGATCATGTGTGACTGGAGCTGTGAATAAACTCTCTGAAAGGTGGCTTTCCAGTTCACTTTTATTGATTCTAAGAGCATCGATCCATTGGTTGGACAAATATAATTTATCCTATTCTTAAAAGAAAGCTATCGCCCTACTTCTCCCAAATACAGACTCATTAGTTTTTGGACATTCTAGAGACAATTTATGTTTGACAAACTAACTGAAGCATGGATTTTTCAGGCCAGTGCTTAATGGGAGAAATAGACTCTTTGATAACGACTTGGCAACCACAGACCATGTTTTTAACCAGTGACCACCTAGTGGTGAAGTCCAATATTAGATTATGTGTGGTTTTTGTTGACTCTTGCTTAGCCTTTGTATTGATTATTAACCAATACCTGAATTAATCAAAGACCCACAGTTCTTGATACTTATGCATACTGGGTATGATGGTTTTATAATTATACTCAGGGTCAGTAGATGGAGCAGTAAAATCAGGGAAATTTGAACCTCATGATTTCTCTTTGTTTCTTAATGGTATGATATCTCTGTCTGGATGAATGGGAAATGCATGAGGCTTTCCCTATAATGAACAGAAAGGTGTATGCTATTTTATATTCAGATCATACTTTTTATTGGCTTGAGGTAGAGTGGCCTGTAGAGACAGAGAGTCTGACAACTATCTATTGTTAGAAGGAGACATTCAGAGTAATGACGACAGAAAGCATTATTTTTGGTGGAAGTTTCTAGTTCTTTAACTGCTTCTTCAATAAAATAGTGTATGGTTTATAGTATGGACCTGGAATCTGACTATCTGGGTTCAACTTTAGGTTTTGTTATTTATTAGTCATGTGATCCTGTGCCACATCTTTTTTTGGACACTGAGAACAATAATAGGACCCATTTCCATGGTGAGTTTACGTAACTTAATGTACGTAAAGATCTGAAAGTAGCTTGACATATGCTTGGGTTTGTTTGACAGCCCATATATTTTGTTCCTATACATTTCAAGTTTTAAAATTCTTAATTCTGATTCATATGGCCACTCCTTATGATGTAGCCTTGTTCATCTATCCACTTGCATGCTGGAAATAACACAAGATTCTACGATGAAGAACCTTGGCCTTATCTTCTTGATGGCACCTCCAATTGGAAGAGGAATGCCTTCCCTTGAACAGGCATTCCTTCTGCAAGGGGCTGCCCAATCCAGCTCTACAAGAAGATATTTCATTACCCTTGGCTGCACTGTTGGTCAAGGTCACGGGTTTGATCTAGCAGCCCAGACTTGCTGTACCACAAAACAAAACAACCCTGAGATGGTCATCTCTTAATATAATTTTGTTTTTAAAAAGTTGCTAGGCAAAACCATTTTAAGAGATTGTTCAAGTGATTATCTGGAGCCTTAAGTCTCAATAGTCTAAAATCTGACCCAGATCATGCCATACCACTGGAGTTGGGCACTGAAACCTCATGAATTTGCATATCCTCTGCCCTGAATCCAGCTGCTTTCACTGAAAGGTCTTTTGGTAGGACGTTCCTAGCCCATCCAAGGAGTGGCTGAAAATGCTATATGGTGGTGGTTGCTGTAAGGATGCTGTTTGTTATATCACGTGGGTTCTCTGTATGTGGTGTCCAAAGAGATGACCTCCTTTGGTCTTAGAGCCAAGCACAACTCTACCTCTAGCCATTTAGTACTTTTTCTTTTGGTAACCTTAAACTTGTATAAATGCCCCACCTTCCCTTTTCACATTGGCTTCTATGATGTTTGGAGCTGTGTGTGACTGACTCCCAGGGCTTTGTCATCTTCACTTTTTCCAGTCTCATTTTTGGTTTCTGCTTTATCCCTATTCTTTTCCTTCCCTTCCTTTGTTGTCACTTTGAACCTTTGTCTTGTCACTCTAACATAATCCTAACAGTCTCCTTAAGACTATCTGTGCAAGGTGAGGATACACATAAGTAAGTAAGGGACTCAAAGAGTCAGTGTTGTCATCTCCATTCAAGAGATAAGGAAACTGAGGTCCCAAAAGGCAAATGAAGGGCAAATCAATTTGCCCAGTGTCCTAAGTTCAAGATCAGGCTTGGGTAACTCTGAAACCTGCAGTGAGAGTTATATTAGGGAATTCGAGGAGCCAAGCTAAGCAGCTGGTGAGATAAAAATGATGAGAAGTGAAAGCTACACTTCCATTTACATCCAGCAAGGACATATTTATGGAACATTCCGGTCATCTTGGTACAAGTAATCTATAGCGTCAATTTTGATGGCATTGTAGCCTTGATTAACTGAGACTGGTTAACTTGGGTAATTGAATTGTCAAGTTAACTGAGAGTCAGTTCAATAGATTGCACTTTTCCATCCTGACTATTGAAAAGTTTTCTTTATGTCTCTGCCTGTATTCCTCCTCAACTCCTATAGTGAAATACTCATTTTGGGACCATTATTATAATTATATATTCCATGTGGCATGTAGTGCAAAGCTCAGACCATTGGAGGTCCTCAGTCCTGCCCTTTGGCTCTGTTGGATATTAGGCATTTCTTTGGGCCTAAGGCTCGAGGTTGTATTTATCAGTTCTCTCACATAGACATGGCAGGACACTGATCTCATTGCAAACCTGGCTGTGCTCCTCCATCTACCTGTCCAACTGCCTGTCTAATCCACCAACTTGGGCACAGGTGCAGGGATTGGCCTGTTTCACTTAAAATAGAAACTAAGAATTTTATTACTTGAGAGCCCAAGTTGGCAGGATTCTGGTTAATCCAGATTTTGCTTGCCTGGAAGACTTTCTCATGATCCATAGCCATTTAATGAGCATTTTTTTGTTCACAGAAAGATGTGCTGGGCTTGAAGGATCTGAAGACGTATACATACTAGAGGAATTTCTATTTTATGCAACTGACAGACCAAGCTGACTGTGGCTGTTTGTATGCTAAATGACATTGCGTTAGTCAAGTTTCCTGTTGCTGAGACACAATACCTGACACCCACAACCTAAAGGGGGAAAGGTTTAATTTAGCTCACAGTTTCAGGGGAAACTTCAGTGGAGGGTTAGCAGACTCCAAGGCAGAGACATCATGGTGGAATGGGGTGGCAGAGCAAAGCTGCTTATTTCCTGGTGGCCTGGAAGCAGAACAAGGGAATAGTAGCAGGGAGGAGTGGGTGAAGGATTATATATCTGATATACCTCCTTGACCCACCCAGACACAGTCAGGAGCAGTCTTTTCTAATTGTCGAGGTGTTTCTTACTCCAGTGAAGTTGACATATCAGGATTAATGGTCAGGGACATGACTCCCCTGCTGTGGTATACTGGCAAGATCACCAGGGCTGGTCAGAGACCTACCACTGACATTCTGGAGGACTCATGAATAGTTCCACAGCCTAATTGGACTTCAATTTCCTCATCTGTGAAAAAGAGATGCAAGTGTCTATCAGAGCTTTGTTGAAAAGACTGGGGGTAACGTGTGCCAAACCTGGTCACATACTAGATACTCCATGAATGGCAGCTGGTGATATTGTACTTCTGATCATTCTTTGCTCAGACAAAAAGAGAAAACATTTTCTTCCCTCTTCCTTTCAGAATTGTTTTGAGAATAGGTGATATAATTTCTGTGAGGTCCCCTTCAATCACAGGTTGAAGGACCAAATCCGCTGCAAACAACAGCCCATGGACATGCACTTCCATAAATATCTCCAGCCAGTGCAAATGCACAATTGGATGCAACCCTCTGGATCACAGTGCGGGTGAGCGCGCCCCGCCATCAGGTACCGCACAGCGATCCGCACACGCCTCGCACATCCATCAGTCACACAGCTGCCTAATGGGAGGAGCGTCGCGCGCTGGGCTTGTTTCTCACACTGCATGCAGAGAGAGGTCAACTCGATAGAGAGATTGTAGGTTTGTTCTGCCAAGGAGAGGGGTAGGGCTGTAGAGGGGGCATAAAGGAATGGGGAGTAAAAAAGTGTGGGAGAGGGATGCGTAGGAAAGGAGAGGGGTGCTGTCTTAGTCCATTTGGGCAGCATAATAAAACATCACAAGCTGGGTGGCTTATAAACAACAGAAACTCATTTCTCACAGTTCTGGAGGCTGGGAAGGCCATGATCAAGGATTCAGTGGATTCAGGGTCTATGGGGAGTTGCTGGGTTGTAGGTAATGGCTTCATACTGTGCCCTTGTGTGGTGGGAAAGAAGGTGCCTCTGGTTCTTCTTTCATAAGGGCACTAATCCCATGCATAAGGGCTGCACCCTCTTGACCTGTCACTTTTCAAAGGCCTCAGCTCTTAATGCCATCATCTTGGGGATAGGATACTACATAGGGATTTGGGGAGACATCAGCATTCAGTCCATTGCTGGCACTAAGAGGGCAGACCTCTGCCCTGGTGGTTTGTAACTCAAGACCAGAAAGGTTCTTGGCATGTCACAGGCTGAAGTGACATCTGCAAGGCTACAATAGGGAGGGGAGGACTTTTCTTGCTCTTCCGTGCTGGGTTCCATGCCAGGAGAACCCTGACTCTTCTAGCTCTTTTTCATCCTTCCTCTCTCCTGTTCCTCCTTCCACCCTTTTTGCTTTGGTTCTGCCCCCTGCTCTCCCTCTCCCCATTACCCAGGGTTTCCCCTTTGTGTTCTCCCTTTTCCAAACCTCTTTGTTGGCAGCACGGGGATCCATCTCTCACTCACCTTTCCCACTGCTCCTGTCTCTGACCCAAGCCATTAATATCCAGTTACTTGGTCATTTGCTTTGCAAACAAAGCCATATGCAGGTGAATAAATGCAGCAAGGAGAGGTGTACCTGGGTGTCCAGAGAAATGATGGCATGCAGACTACGGTGGGGGATGGCGGAGGGACAGAGGGCCTGAGGGATGGTGCAGGGTGAGGGGCAGTGGACCTGAGATGGAACTGAGCTTCCCCCAGAGCTTGTGGGTGTAAAAGAGGTGGCCTGAGCCCAGGTGGTGCAGAGCGTGTGGTCCCACACCTAGGCAGACAGGGCAGAAACACAATGAAGGGGAAGAAGCCCAACACCAGGGTTCTGGGGGACCAGTATTTTTTCTCCCAAAGTACTCACCTACTTTGAGCCTCACACTTCTCCATTTAAAAATGGGACAATGATTCTAGCTCTGCCCTCACGGGGCTTTAATGTGGGTCCATGGTGATAAAATGATAGAAAGAATATGAAGCTGTTCTGACCATGAGGTCTGGAGTACTAGGTTCTGAGGGTTGCCGTAGCCAAGTAGCCTACACTCTGGGCTCAAACAATGGCCATTTCTTATCTTGATGTTCCAGAGGCTGAATGTCTAAGGTCAAGGTTCTGGCAGGGCTGGTTTTTGGTGAGACATCTGTCTTTAACTTGCAAATGGCCTCCTTCTTGTTGTGTCCTTGCATGACCTTTTCTCTACGGGGGGAGAGAGAGAGAGAGAGAGAGAGAGAGCAAGAGTGAGAAAGAGAGAGATCTGCTGTCTCTTTGCTTTCTTCAGACTATCAATCCTATGGGATTAGAATACCACTCAGTGACCTCACTCAACTTTAATTTACCCCTTTAAAGTCCCTAACTTTCAGTATAGTCACACTGGGGTTAGGGTTTCAGCATACAAATTGGGTGTGGGGTGGGGTGGGACTCAGTTCATCCCATCACAAACTGCATGCCACTAGAGGCAGTCAGTTAAAAAGAAGACCACTCTCATTCTGCTCCCCATACCCAGCACAGGGAAGAGAGAGTGGGAAGGGGGCCTTCAGGGTGTCCTCGCCCTCCATGTGGGACATCCAGGGGGAGGACAGGAAGGCCAGAAAGACTGGATCACATCCTTTGGCTCCTGTAGGCCCTCAGTGGAAGTTCATCTAGGGCTGGGGAGAAGAAGAACTTTCAAACAGCCAGAGTGAAGCATAAGATGAATTCAGTTTTTTAGTAATAAAATGGATCCGAAAGCTATAGAATCAGCCCAAGGTGCCATTAGTGGCCTGCTGTGCGTGGAGAGACTGGACTGAGTACCATGAGGCAATCAGAGTGCTAATAAATTGGTTCCATCACTGGGAGAGACCTAGTGCTTTGTCCTGGGGAGGATGGCCCGTCTTCCATGGAGTTCTCTGACATGCACCACTGGGGAAAGCCGTCCCTTCAGTAGTGAGCCGCCAGGGGCTCAGAGGGCTGGGATCTCAGGGTGCAGGGCCACAGGGGAACGGCCCAGTGCTGCCTCCCAGAGGAGGGACACCTTGAGCTGGGGGCATCAGAGGGGATCAGTCAGTAAATGAGGGGCAACTACTTTGTCCCAGTGGAGTGAGACAAAGGCAAAAATCGCTTCCTACATAAAGGCCAGTGGCAGAAGGGATTCTGCCCATTCCAGAAACTGTGGTTTAATCAACAGCAGTGACTTCCTGGCTTTGGAGTCCACCAAAACAAACAACCAAGCAAACACAGAAAAACAAAAAACAAACAAACAAAAATCCCAGAAAAACAAAAAACAAACAAACAAAACAAACAAAAAACCAAAAAGAGAAATAGTTGGAGATCAATACAGTGCTGCTGCCAGCTTTGTGTTTTTCCAAGAGACAACATGAAACAACTCTGCTGACTGTCGTCATCACCCTTCCTGAAGAGAGAAGGTCACAGTCTTGGAATGACAGAGACTCTTTTCAATTGAATAAAGACAGCCTGGTGGAAGATTCCCCGCCTTGCCCCTCTTTGCAAATTTTCCTGAGGCTGATGAAAACTCTGGGTGAACTGGTGTGTGAGCGTGTACATGCATCATGTGTGGGGAGGTGTCTGCACAAGAGCACGCGTCTGTGTGTGCGAGCAGGTGGGTGCGTGAGCATGTGGGCTGGCAGGGCTGTGTGTGAGAGGGCGTGTGCTGCGTAGGGGGCGCCTTTCTGCTGCAGCTGGTGAACTCTGCTCCTTATCTGCAGGCCCTTCTTAGGCTGGAAGCCTACTCATGGCTCCTTGGGGTCCTTCTTCCTCTGTCCCCCTCCAGCCCATGTGCGTCTGCCCCTCCCACTCTCTAATCGCCACTATAAAGCTGACTCCTGATGTCCATTCCCTGGTCAGAGGGGAGGCCAGCAGTACCCTTGCATTTCCTGCCAAGAAGAATTGCTCTGCTGCGCTGTGCATGGAGCTTTTACAGCCCGTGACACACAGTCACTTGGGGAAGCAGAACTGGGACAAGTCCTTACGCAGCAAAGGAGTCAGCTCCCTCGGGGCCTGGCCCTGCTGGAGCCTCTCACATGGTCTGCGACCTTGAGTCAGTGAAGCTGCCCCTCATGTGCTGCCCATCCCCCGGCGGGGGCGGGGGGCTGGAGCCACAGGTGACCTTGAAGCTCCCTGCGGTAACTTTCAGCACTTCCTGCACGCACCTGAGCTTGGTTCTCACTCCCGGTCCTGAGCTTGAGGTTCTCTCTGGCTCACCCCAAGTCAACTCCTGACCACTCTGGGTGCCCCTTTGTGGCTCCTCCCGAGGGAGAATGATTCGCTCCAGTCCAGCCAATTGCCACTCCACCCCTCCAAAATTGAGCACCATTTCATGCCGAGGGAACTTTAGTTTGTGTAGCCTACCTTTTCAAACCACAGCCCGACCTCAAAAGTTCAGCTCCATCACCCCTGCTTCCAGGAAGCCCTCCTGCACTGCTGCAAGGAATGCTGACTTCGCCCACTGGAGTGACGGGATGAAGGAATTGGTTCCCCATCTTGAAAACTAGCCCCATCTTTTAAAGCATGTGCTCTCCATAATTGATTTCTGATTTGATTTTTGGGCATAGGGTTTTTTTTTTTTTTGAGATTTTAAAATTCAAATTAATCTCCTCTCCTGGCCCCTATGCTGATTTTGCCCAATTGTTTTTTAAAGCCATACTTGTGTTTTTATTGTTTTTAAGTTTGTCTTTTTATGGAGTCATTTTAAAGCACTTATTATTTCTCATTGATTTCACTTTCTTGTTTAGTGTTCACTATAAAAGGAGGAGGAGGCAGCGGCGTGGGGCCGGGATGGATGGGAGCCCAGGGCGGCCGCCGGGGTGCTGGGGACAGTTGGGAGACGGCAGCTCCGAGCTGAGCAGGGGGGATCTAGGCTCAGTCTCGGCTACTCCCTAGCTCACTTCTCTGAGCCTCAGTTGTTTCATCTGAAAATAGGTTTAAAAATCCGAGTTGCTGGGAGAATTAGATTGGAAATGCCCGCGTGAGCTCAGCACAGTCCCGGACACTCACAGAATAGCTGTCTCTTCCTCCCCCAAACTCCTGCCGGGTACCTCTGTGCGGATGAGAGGGGCGCCCCCTCTGGGCAGAGCGGGGCATCACATGGGGTAGCACGCGGAGCTGCCCCTAGGAGCAGCGGCTCACAGTGGCAAGGAACACAGGTGACCTCCTGGGGGACTCCACGGCAGCCCCGGGGCCCCTCCAGCGAAGGCAGCCGTGTCCAGAGTCCTCTGAGGAAGCAGATGCTGGACTCTCTCCTGTAGAGGCCGTGGTCACCATCCAGTGTGCTGCCCCTTGCAGAGGACTGCACCTCCTCTCCGTCTTTTCCCCTTTGCCTCGCGCGCATGGCCGGTGCTTAATTAATAGTGTCTCCCTGGCTACAAGGTGAAGAGGCTTGACGACAGGACTGAGAAGGGAAGGGCAAAGTAGCCCATCACGTCCTCCCGCCCTCAGGTGCAGCAGGGGAGACGGCGGCTCAGGCAGCTCCTCTTTCGGCCTCTAGTTACAGACCTGCTTCCCGGCCAAATGCCTTGCCACAGAATTTCTGTTCCAATTTCCAGGGTGCCCTGGCATTCTGATAGGTTCCCTCTGGCCGTGCACTTCTATGCCTTGGGGTCCTATGGAATGTTAAGTGCTGCTGGGGAAAGCTCTGATTTAGTCTCATTCTTCTTTCCTTCCACAGAAAGACACTGAGGGTTTACTAAGGGCCAGTCCTTCTCCTAAACCCGGACCTGTAGTTCTGCCTTCAGAGAGCTGGCGTCTTACCATGTTGTCAGCTGTGGTCTTTGCCATCTGTCTGGTCACAGTTCAGAGGGACTCAGGTAACAGGTGTTTGGCAGCAGAAACAGGGTAGGGGATGGGGAACTCTGTGAGGGAGCAAGAAAGTGCTGGAGGGGTGACAGGAGGGGTGGTAGTCAAGATTCTGCTTTTCATTTCATTTTGGGGTAGTGTATTATGATTTCTTTTACTATTAACACAATGGTCATCATATTTATGGGGTGCGCCGTGATGCTTCAGTTCATATATACATGGTGCAATGATCAAATCCAGGGATCAGCACGTTCACCACCTTCAACTTTCTCATTATCAGTAACGCCCACAGGTGGGCGGCATTCAGGGCCCCCTGTCCTGCCATTTAACCGTGTTCCACTTTCCACGGTGCCCTTGCATTTGTATAAACTCTCTCTGTCCTTGTCTGTCTCTGTCCCCTTGATGGCAATTGTCTTGGTTTTATTTTTTTCTTGTTGCTGAGACAAAACACCTGATGCCCAAAATTAGGGAAGGAAAGGTTTACTTCTTACAGTTCTTGGAGGTTTCAGTCCATACTCAGCTGGCTCCAAGGCAGCGTGGCATGGCAGGAGAGGCAGTCGTTCATGGTGGCCACAAAACAGCAAGGCACAAACTGGCAAGAGAGAGGAAAAACACACCTTCTTCCCGCCCTTACACTGTATGTCGGCTCCATCCCTGGGCGGGTGCTGCACTCACACTGCCAATCCCAGCGCCAGACAACAAACCAATCACGAATGCTAGACTCAGCCGCATCCATGCCATGATTACATGAGACTTGGTGGGGCCAAAGGAATATATACCATAACAACAATGATATGCTAAAATGTCCATCTGACCACTGTAGGCTTCCACTTGAGCTGCCATTCCCACGACTCCTATTTCTTGAAATTCCAAGCTCTTAGGGTGGCCTGGAAGATCAAGCCCCTGCGTCTGTCTTTAGGCACACACTACACACCAGTAATGCCCCTGCTCATGGGTGTCCAGAGTGTCCTTCACGAGGAATGGGACTGTGTCCTCTCGCCCTTGCTTGTGCATTTTCCTCTGCTTGAAAAGTCTTTACCACTATATTCACCCATTTTTGGTTACTGTGATGAATATACCTGAGGCTTGGTATTTTATAAAGAATAGAGGCTTATGCAACTCTCAGTTTTGGAGGCTCAAGGACCTGGTACTGGCTCTGGTGAGGCTGCCATGGCAAATGGCATACAGTGGTGGGGTATGCACATGAAAGGGAGCAATCGAGTGGTGAGAGTGGAAATCAGAGGGAGAAGAGAGGCTAGGCCAAGTCTCTCATTAACCACTCTCTCTGGAGAACTAACTCAGGAGTCTTGTGGGAGCTACCTGAATCTCCTCTGAGCACCTCGGCTCATGAACTAAGGCCTCCACCAGACGGTCTATGAAAGGTCTCACTGCTTCTCACGTGGTGCACCACTCTGAGTACACGGGCCCTTGGGGTACTAGCCATACCCAAACCACAGCACTAACTTTCTGGTTATTTCCCCGAGTCTTCCTCATCTTTTGGGGCTAATATCCTATGTCAGTTCCTTCTTTGCCATTGCAAGTTGGATTAAGGGCACAGGAGCCACCCGGGAGAGACTCTGATGCTGTGGTTTCCATTTGCATAAACTCACAGTTCTCAGGGACTGCTGGTCCCTGGACACACTTCAGTGCATGTTCTGGATTCTCTCCCACAAAATGCACACAACCTTACATTTTTCCTGTGATTTCAGAGACTTTCTTGCCACCTAAGCTCATTCATGCCCTTCCAGGTTGGAGATCCTTACCCCAGGGCTGCCTGATAATGCAGTGGTTAAATACACCAGGCCACATGTTTGGAAGCCAGCTTTGGCACTTAGCTGAGTGCCCTCTCCCAGCCTTCGTTTCCTCATTAGAAAAGTTGTTTAAACTTTTAGAAAAGGATGATACCAGTAGTCACTTTCTCATGAGTTATTGTGAGGATTCAAAGTGATAATGCAAGGAAAGTGCTTAGCACAGGATCGGATAAGTGCTTGATAAATGCTAGTTATTCTTTCTCTTATTATTGTCCTGATAATTGATGTGCAGTGAGTTGCTGTAGCTGGTGGAACCGAGCACCTGAGGGAGGAGTACTGCCTGGGTACTCAGCCTGAGCCTGGCCGTATCTGGCATTTCCATGTGGTTCCTGTCCCCCCACTTCCCCCAGAAAGAGCTGGGAATAGAACCGGCTCGTGCGTGTCCTATTTTTCAACGAGGACACCGAGGTTTCAGCAGCAGGCTACATCCTGTGCCCAGAATCGCTCAGCTTCTAAGCACAGAGAGTTTTGCCGCTGGCTGCTCTATTCCAACACTGTTTTTTTTTTTTCCTCCTCTGTATTTCCCTGGATGAGAGTAAACAAATAAATGGAGGCATAAAGAGGACTCTTTTTTCTTACAAAAATATTTAAATTATTTCCCCACATTTTAATAAAACGATATTAGCTTTAATTTTCATCATTTTCAGCAGTGTTACAAAGGCGCCTGTGAACTTTTCTCAGCCCATTAGTTGCTTGGGTGGCTAATTACTAGCCATTAATTTTGGTGAGGCTTTCTGGAAAGTAACAGCTCCAAAGAGTCATTTACCTGTTTATTCATACCTTCCACCAAAGACCTATTTTTCTTTGTGACAAACTCAATATTAAGCATGCAGCCAGTTTTATTTATTTATTTTTTTACAAAGCAACCCTGACCTGTGAAAACCCCTTTCTCTTTCATCTAGCTTCAAAACAATTCATTCATGCATTTTAGAAGTTATGCAAATATACTTCCCTTGATTTTAGAGGATTTCTCTGGAATTGATTTTGGGATTTTGTATTAATTACCACTACTCAGGCATAGGGGCTGTCACATAATGGATATATTTAGCAAGAATGACAAGGCTGATAATTATGCACAAGGAGCCTTAGAAAAAGGATTGTTTACTTTGATGTCTAATTTCGGCAGACTCCTTTAGTTTGTTAAACTTAATCAAAAGCAATCAAAATACACTGGTGTGAATTACAGCAAATTAATTTCAATCCAATGGAAAACATCATGTCTTTCAAATTGGAACGTTGAACTGGAACTTCTGAATGAACACTTCGAAGCAAGGAAGCAGCACGTTTCTGAGTGTGTAATGCTTGTCTACAACTTTAGTTAGGATCTGGGTGGGGACTTGGCAGAATTCCATAGGAATTATGCTTTTAGGGAAGACTGACTGTCCAGGAATGACCTTCATTTTGGGCTTTGAGGCAAACTCACTCCATGACATGAGAAGGTCCCTTGAACTTAGCTTTTGGGAACCTCAGGGTTCTGATCTGTCCAACATAATTCTCACCTGGATACTGTGCTTAGCAGAAAAACATCTTTCCTTTATCATCTTTGTTGAGTGTGTTCCATGACCCGGTGTAGGTACCGATTGTACCCTTCTGGCCTGATATGGCTCTGTGCTGTTGGTGCCCCTATTTAACAGGTGTGCATTCAGCTTGAAGGTACTTTGAGCCCAGCCTCTCTCCCCCCAGGCTGATACTCTGGGGATATTATGTTTAATTTCAGAAGACTTCTTTGGTTTGACAACTTAATCAGAAGCAATCAAAATATGCTTATGAAACATATAGAAAATTAATTTCAAGCCAATGCAAAAGATTATATTTCCCTACCGTGGAGAATCAAGTGAGAAAATGGATGTGCAAACATTATGTAAAATGTTGACTGCTATGCAAATGAACAGTAGTAAATGTAAGAGAGCGAGTCTGGGAGACTCTGCAAAGGACAGATCTACAAAGACTTGGTTCCCAGCCTCATGACTCATTACAGGAGGCTGAGTTTGTTTTGTGAGAATTCGTAATTCAGTGGGATCCACTGAATCATTCAAACATTGACTCATTGAATAAATTTTCTGAGTATCTACCCAGATTGAGGTACATAAAAAGGGACACAGTTTAATAAGAGGTCATCTTGACCTTTGGAGCCCACGGGGTAGTGACTGCAACATATAAATTGTTCGTGATAATCCAAGAAGTCACTGAAGGGGAGCAAAAAGTGGTACTTGTTTGATTCTGATTTAGGGGTGCGAACCATAACCTGTTTACCAGTGTGCGCCAAGCACTTGGCACACAGCCTGACTACAGAAAGTGTTTGATAAATTTGATTGAATGCAGGATCCTAAATGAGTCTTGGATATCAGTAGACATCTAAATGGAACCTGTTTCTGTACTTTCATGCTTCTGGCCCAAAATATTGTGGGATTTATCCCACGATCAACCAATCTTCAAACTCTCTGACCCTAACTGAATGTTCAACCATTCAGTTCGACTCTGCTCTAGCGGGAGTTACTGCAGACCCCACAGGTGAAGGTCTCAGTCCCGTAAGAAGCCCTCCCACTCTCATTTTGGGCACTAATCTGAAGTCTGGTCATCTGTACTTTTGACCAACTGGCTACAAATTGGGAGTTCCCATGACTCCCTTTGATAATTTGCTACTACAGGTGACAAAACTTATGGAATCACTTTCCTTATGTTTATCAGTGTATTATAAAGGCTATTACAAAGGGTAGAATTCAACATACAAGCAAACAGCCACCATGAGCAAGATTTGCAAGGGTTCCAAGTGCAAAAGCTTCAGTCTCTGTAAAATTTGGGGTATCCTATGTGTCTTTCTGTTCACCAACCCAGAAGCTCACTGAATCCCTTTCTTAGGGTTCATATAGGAGGTTCTATTGCATAGGGGTGATTAGTTGTACCACTGGTCACTGTGACTAACTCTAGCCTTTTCCCACCTGGGCAGTTGGACGTTTGAGTCTCTAATCCCAAGGTCAGTTGCTCTGGCAACCAGCCCCACCCTGAAACTGTCTAGGGCTTTCGGCCACCAGGCATCGTATTAATTTAAACTCAGGTACAGTTGGAAGGGGCTTGTTATGAATAAAGAAAGAAGCAAAGAAAGAAGCTCCTATCAATCAGGAAATTTCCTGTATCTTTCAGGAAATTTCAAGGGTTTTACAAGCTCAGCGTCATGAAGCAGGGCCAAAATCAGAATGCTTTAACAAAAGATGCTCCTATCACCCCTATCAGACAGGAAATTACAGGAGCTTTAGGTGTCCTGTGCCAGGGACTGGAGATAAAGACCAAATACATGTTTTTTTTTTTCATGTTTTTTTTCTTTTATCACAAGATCAGAACCTTGCAGAGCAGATGGTGGTCAACTGATTTTTGTAAGGAGGAGTCAGGTTTTTAAGGAATAGAGGTTAGGAAAGGCCCTGTAGAATAAGGGAACCGTGTGAAGTGTTGGTGGCATGACTGGCTGGGTGCGGCTGTGACACAGGGTGCCTTGGTCACTGTAGTAGGTCGGGAGCTTGAAAGACCCTTTGTGGGTGGGGGCTGAGCCTTGAGTCTCAAGCTGCAGGGATGGAGTTTACTCTGCAAGTGTGGGAGGAAGGATGTGGCCTAAACCTGAGGGACTGCATGGCTTTGGGTCTGAGTCCCATTCTGCTAGCTGGGACTCAACTCTCCACTTCTACATCCTCCAGAAACCAATGGGCATGGAGGTATTGTGAGGAGTCCTTGAACTATTGTGGGAGAACAAACACACCAGGCAGCTAGTTGGTTGTGCTGGTGGCCTCTGTGGGAGTCTCAGCTTTGTCACTCACTACTCTGACACCCTGCGCTGCTGGTTGTGCTCTCCAGCCTTCCTGTCCTCCTTGGTGCATTCAGCAATATCATGCCTGTAAAGCCCTTTGCACAGTGCCTACCTGGAAGCAAATCAGGCAAGACCTTGACCTGGTTTGGTAAGATATCTCTGTGGCAATAGGAAGAGAGGATGAGACAGGAGAGGTGAGAAGTGGGAATTTGTTTGCAGGAACATGGAGCTAAGTTTTGTGGAAGATAGAACTAAAACTGGGCAGCAGGCACAGAGAAAAGGGAAGATGAACTGGGGAGGCTTGTCTGCTGGGCCTTGAATTTCATGGAGAGAAAAAGGATGTTGAGGTTTCTAAGCCAGCTCCTAAGAGTAACTGCACAGTGGAGATGGAGATGGAGATGGAGCGCTCTGGAGATGATGGGAAGGGGTGGGGAACTGGGATGCTGGGACTACTAGTGAGACAGCTATGTGTCTGTGAGGGCTTAAGATGTAGCGCTTCTGTATTAGTCAGTCACCTTTCCATTGCTGGGACAAAAATATCTGATATAAATAACTTAAAGGAGGAGAGGTGTATTTTGGCTCACGGTTTGAGGGGTTTCAACACAGTTGGCTGACTTCCAAGGCAGAAACATTATAGTAGGGCATTCAGAGGGAAGTCACTCAACTCATGGCAGTGCGGGGAGTGGGGAGACACAGAGAGACAGAGAGACAGAGAGAGAGAGACCCTTTAAAGGCATGTCCTTTGTTCACTATATCCTCCAATGAAGTCCTACTTCCTGATAGCTCATCCACATATGAACTCATCGGTGGGTTAATCCATTGATGAGATTAGCATCTGCACTATCCAACCAGATCTCTAAGCATCTCTTAAGAGAATCAAGGTGACAATCAAGATCAGCCTTCACACCTTCTTGTTAGGTAGATCACATTTGAACCGATAAGTTCCATGTGGCTCTGTGCTTTTAAGGAGATGAGCTTACCCACGTTACTTTTTTATTGTGGTAAAAAATATACCTAACATAAAATTTACCATCTTAACTGTTTTTGAGTGTTACAGTTGAGTGGCACTAAGCACAATCACATTATTGTGCAACCAACATCACTGTCCACCTTCAGAACATTCTTGTCTTCCCAAAGTGAAACTATACCCATCAAATAGTGGTTCCCATTCCCCTGCCCTAGTTCCTGGCAACCACTATTCTACTTTCTATCTCTGCGAATTTGATTACTCCAAGTACCTTATATAAATGGAGTCATGCAGTATTTGTCCTTTTATGATCAGCTTATTTCCTGTAGCTTAACGTCTTCAAAGTTTACCCATGTTGCAGCCTATGTCCAAATGTCCTTTCTTTCTACAGCTGGATAATATTGCATTGTGTATGTAATCATACTTTGTTTATCCACTCATCTGTTGGATACTTGGGCTGCTTCCATCTTTTGGGCATTGTACATAATACTGCTGTGAGTGTTTGTGTACAAATACCTGTTTGAGTCTCTGCTTTGAATTCTTTTGTGTCTATACCAAAAAGTGCAATTTCTGAGTCATATGACAATTTATCTTAGATTTAATTCTTTCAAGAACCACTGTACCATTTTCCACAGCAGCTACAATACTTTACATTCCCATCAGCAATAGATAGGGTTTTAATTTTTACACATTCTTGGAAACACTTGCTACTTTCTGATTCCATTTTCCCTCTCCCTCCCTTTTTCCTTCCCTTCTTCCTCCACTTCCTAGTTTCCCCTCTCCCTGCCTCCGTTTATCTCTCTTATAGTCATCATAATAACGATAAAGTAATGTCTCACTGTGGTCTTAGTTTTCACTTCTCTAATGATTAGTGATGTTGGACACCTCATGAATATTGTCCATTTGTTAAAAAACCTTTGAGGAAATGTTTATTCAATTTCTTTGACCATTTTGAATTGGGACTTTTAAAAATCGTTGTTGAATTCTAGGAATTCTTTATGTGTTCTGCATATTACCTTATTGATAAATATTTTCTCCATTTTGTGGGATGTCTTTTCATTCTCTTGATAGTGTCCTTTGATGCACAAAGTTTTTAAATTTACAGTCCATGTTATCAATTTTTTCTTTTGTTACCTGTAATTTTGGTGTCCTATATAAACATGCCACTCCTTTTATCATGTAAAGAAGGATCACACTGTTATGTCAAGTTCCTGGGACCCTGTTGAGACTACACAGTTTAGCAAAAGCTATCTTATTAATCTCATTATTCTCTTGGGTTACCGTAAATATTACATATATGGATGTACAAATATCAAGCATGCAATTCTGGTCTTTTTTCTCTGAATTTCCTTTTGCATATCAATGACTCACTCAGTCTTCTTGTATTCAGGCATGAAGATAGTTACTTTTGACTTCAGTCCCTTTCTTTCTTTAGTCATCTGTAGAAACCAGGAAAATGCTTCTCAGTGTGCTGGGCAATTAGGCTACACGTCCCACTCTCCTGGCAGTGAGATGCTTGAATTCTGGCCAACAAAACATGGGCAGAAATGATGTTTGCTACTGCTGTTCAACCCGCTGCGCTGGCTCTCTGCCCTCCTCTGCAGGAAATAGGCAGAGGACTCAGTGGAGGACTGTGTGTACTATGTTGGTGTCTGGGTCCCTGAGTGACCACATGGATTGCGCCCCTCTCTTCACCCATCTTACCCTGTGCTGTGTGTGAGAAGTAGCCTCACCGGGTTAAGCCACTTAGGTTTTGTGGCTGTACATTGGAGAAATCAGCCTGTGCAGATCAACACTTCAGAATTTCTCTCTAAGCTCTCTTCATAGTGCTTCTCCTTGTCTCCTCTTTTCTGTGACAATTCGTATAATTTTAGTCTCATTGCTGGCCCTCTCACCCCTAAACTAGTATGATGGTTAACTAGGCTCTACTCTTTCCTCCTCTAGGCCATCTTTCAGGCTCACAGAAAAGAAATATTTTTAAGAAAATGGTTTTGTATGCTTTTGTTTAAAAAGTTTTGTAATCAGGGCCCTTGCCAACAGAACACCTCCTCCCCGGGAATGCTCAGTATCCCTTCTGCGCCATTGCTTTCTGCCTTTCTTTTCCTTTCCCCTCTTCTTCTCCACAGCTTAGCCACTCTTGGAGCTCAAGTTCCAGTGTCCTCTGTCCTCCAGGGAGCCTTCTGTGAATCCCATTTCATACCTTAGCAGTGGGTGGGCTTCACACTTCATTATTGTAGTTCCATGTTAAGTGTCCTCAGCTCAGTCAAAATTCTTAACCTTGAGTTCACCAAAGGGAACACAGGAAGCTTTGCAATTGTGTGCTGAGTTCTCTGTGTGTGTCTGTGTGTTGTTTTTCCCCTGAGAAGGGAATGGACTTACAAACTTCATGGGTCCGGGGTTGAGGTTCGTGAGTTTTGGATATTGATTGCTTTTAGGAAACCCTTCATGATGTTAGGAAAGGGTACGATCCCCAAAGGGAGGAAAAATGTGGCAGAATGAAGACTGCTCACCTCAGAAGTGCTTTGAACTCCTCCTGCTATTGCAGGACCCCACAACCATTTCCTCAGGAAGGTGTCTCAGTCTATTTTGTGCTGCTTTCCAGAATCCCATAGACTAGGGAATTTATAAAGAAAAGAAATTCACTTCTAAGTTTTGGAGACTGGGACATTCCTGGTCGAGGGATCTGTATCTGGTGAGGGCCTTTCCTGCTGTATCAGCCCATGGACTCACTTCTTTTACCAGGATCTCACACCCACTCTAGAAATAGCCCACCTGCTCCTGTGATAACAGCATTAATTCATGGGGCTCTACCTTCAGGCCCTTGGTACTTTGTAACGGTTTAATCTCTCAGCTCTATTGCACTGGGGATGAAGATTCCAACACATGAAGTCACAGCAGACAGGAACTTTCACAAGAGTGACTTGGAGAATTGCATCAGGTCTCAGTCCTCGGGGGCACAGGAGACAGATGCCTGTGGCATTGCCTGGGACAGGTCAGATCCTGGCTTGATCACCTTGCACCTCCTCCACCCTCAGACCTGCCTGGCATGGTGGGCTAGTTCTAGCCAAGTGCTGAGGCAGGGCGGTTCCCGTGTCCTGGTCGTACCCCCAGGGTAACTGTGTGTTAGCCAGAGGCCCCTTCCCACTGTCTCATTCTCATAGTCATCAAGTCCCTTAGACTGTCATATTCCCCGTGACCCAGGCCAAGTGGTGCTGAAAAAGCTGCTGGGTCCCTCCTCTCTGGACCTCTTAGTTTGCTCGGCACCCCGCCCTGCAGCCCGCAGAATGCCTTGCTAGCTTTTTTCCTCCACAGCTCTTTGAATGTTTAATAAATTCTTAATTAAAAGCTGGGCACCTCATCTATTCCTGTCAATTGCTTCTCTGTAGTGAAGAAGAGAGGGCTTCAGAGCTCTCCACCCTCTGCTCACCCCCACGACACGGCGCGTGCACGCGGGCACACGCGCACTCACACACACAGCCACAAGACTCGGTGCTGTATTTACATAATTCTATTGACATTTTGAGGCTAAAATTATGTATGCTACTTTAATTCGCTGTTAAATTAAATTATGAATGTTTGGAACGTAGTAATTTCTTTTGTTCTAGGAACAGATTGTTTTATATATCTGCCTATATTACCAAGTTATTAATTTAATGATTTCATAATAGCAGCTCATTCCTCTGGGTAATATAAAGACTGAAGTGCACGCTCCGTACAGCACAGGCAGACGCTGCCTGCCTTACGTGAATTGAAGGTTTTAGGAATAAAGATATTAGTTTTGGCAGAATGTTTAAGTGTGCATAGGGAAACTGGAGGGATGTGTCAGGTCAGCTCCGGCTTCCCGATCTCATTTCTAAAAAGCAGGATATAGTCCATTGCCCATGAGACCGAAGGAAAAATAATTTTCTTAAATAAAGTCAGGCACCTCGCTGAACACTGGCGAGTCTGAGAGCTGCCGCCTGCCTGTCTGCTCTGACAGCTCTGGACACAGTGCTGCGGGGAGAACACAGTGTAGGCTCTGCCCCAGCGGAAGGCAGGAGGGTCTTAGGCCCTGGGGGTCTGTGAGGTCAGCGTGCTGCCATGTACTGCCATGCAAAACACAGCAGCGGCTGCACTGTCCTGCTCTTTGCTGGCATTTGACCCTATTTGGGAGAAAGAGCAAAGGCCAGATGCTGTCTGGTGAGTGGGATGGGCGTGCAGTCTGGGTTCCAAGACCCCTTCCTCTGTGCCTGGAGTTGGTGATGTTAACTCTCCGTGCGTCCGTTCCCTGATCCATAGAAGGGGAACATTGATATCACCTGCTCAATCAGTGTGGTAGGACTGGGGTGCGGCTGCAATGAGAAAATGGGTGGAAAATGCTTTTGCTAACAGACGGGGCTCTTGAGGGTGAGGTCGTGTGGGTTAGTGACGCAGGTAGCGCTAATCTCCCCGTGTCAGACCGATGATATGGTAATGACTGGGCTCATTCTCCTGAGAGCCTCAGCGATTCGCTTCTCTGTGGAGCTCACTTCTTTCAGCTGACTCCTGAGGCCTGAGCTGAGGTTAAAGGTCTCCCCACTTCTGGTAGTTTTGAACTCTTATTTCTTGGGAGAAACCACCCAAATGCTTCACTTTAGTGAGAAATCAACATTACATGCAGGGCTTTACTAAGGAATCTCAGTATATTCTGTTGCTCCCTAAGTACTCAGCATCCCTAACTCAGAAAAGGTTAACGTAGAGTGGCGGATGCTCTGGTCTCCAAGACTGGCATGGCTTCTGCTTTTTCTGAGGCCACAGTCTGATGGGAAGAACTGACCAGACAGCCAATCCTGACCTCCCGTGTTGATGAATGACAGGTGCCCGCCCCAGACTAAAGCCGGGAGATGGGGAAAAAAGTTATCCTGAGCCTCAAGAGTGACTGTGGATCAGTCAGGCAAAGGGGGAAGTGGGGCTGGGAGAGACCAGTGCTGCAGGGCTGGGACCGCCAGTCTGCGTCTGAGGACAGAGTGGTGGGCTATGAGACTGGAGCTGCTAGTGGGGGCCAAGGCTGGCGGACAATGAGCGCCCTGTTGGGGAGGGGCTTGCTTTGCACTTTACAAAGGACAGCATGGCCTAGAGAACAACTGGAAGAGGGGAGAGGTGGAGGCAGGAAGACCGAGAGACAGTGTGACAAGAGAAATTGTAAAAGAGGCTCAGAGGAGGGGTTGTGGAGGTCTTGGTTAAGTTAGATGGGACAGATGACAGAGAGAGCTGGAGAACACAGGGCTGCCAGGGCTCTGTGAGGTGCCCACTGCTCTCTAGGTCCACTTTGTTTGCCTTTTCTATCCTTTCTTGAAAGGAAACTTACACTAGCCCCTCTTCTCATGGCAGACGCACACTTGTGCATGTAAAAGGCGTGGCCCTGGGTGCACCCAGGGACACGCGTCCCAGCTCTCTGTGTGCTCAGTAGGGTAAGACATGAATGTCCGTCTACAGATTGCCGATTTAAAAAGTGTCGCTGCTTACACTTTCTTCACTTGTTTCTTGCCTCTGCATGTCACCTCTGTGAAACATTCCTCATCTTCTCAAAAAGTAAGTGTAAGAAAGAATGTCTTTCTTCTGTGCATGATCTACACACTTCTTTCCCATTGTCTCCGTCTTCCTTGAGGCTCATGCACTGTAGCATGGCTGAATAATCTCTGGTGTCCTAGTGCCTAGCACGTGCCGGCTGCAACGTAGTCATTTCTGTTGAACAATAGGTGAACAATTATACCTCAAGGGATCTGGGTCTGATTCTTCTTGAGAAGAATTCTTGGATGTGCTTGCCAGCCTCCCCCAGGAATCTGTCTTGAAGTATGAGGCACTGGTGTAGCAGGATCTGACGGCAAGCAATTACTAAGTTATAGAAGTGCCAAGACTTTGGAACCAAAGACAAGAGTCACAAATACTGTAGTTGCTTTGTAAGTGAAATTAAGAGTGGTCTGATTCATTAGCTGGAGTTGGGCAAGAGGTAAACAGAAGGGGAAAGGCAGAAGTAGGGTTGGCTGTCACAGCTCCAGGAGAGAGTGGGTAGCAGTTATGAAAGGGGGACTGCCCACTGGGGCACCAGACAGAGACATGGTGAAACAGAAAGGAGCAAGGAGGTGACAAAGATGATTTGGAAGAGCTGAGCGTGAGACAGCAGCCAGATCTTGGACCAAAGTCCAATAGCAGAAGGTGATTGTCACCAAGTTTGCAAAAGAAATTAGCATAGGACCCAGTGGGTAGAAAATGACTGTTTTGGGACATCAGAGGAGACAGAGAACAAGGGAGGGTTTGGACTAAAGTCCCATAAGGACTTGTTAGAGACTGTGTTCCAATGCCTGAGACTAGCACTTTGTTAGTAGTTAATAGGATGGAATGGATCCGGGGTGCTGTTCTTAAGAATCATGCAGAGGAAAGCTGGGAGAAGAGGGCTGCCAGGAGGTGGGAGAGGTATTCTGTCTCCAGGAATTGGATCTTACAACTGGCCTCTAGGCAAAGCAAGGTGGAGCCAGATCTGTGGTTCTGTATTGTGTTCAAGATGTTTCCTGCCAGTACCCCAAGAATCCTCGCTCAGCAGTAAATTTTGCTTACACACTGCCATGGTCCGAATGCTCGTCATCCCTAATTCTTATGTTGAAACCTAATCTCCAAAGCAGTAGTACCAAGAGATGACACTGGGAGATGATTAGGCCGTGAGGTCTCCAACTTCATGAATGGAATTAATGCTGTTGTAAAGGAGACTCGAGAGCTGTCCACCTCTTCTGCCGTTGAGGACACATAGAAAGCCCCCATAGGAGAATGAGGCTCCTGTTACATTTGCTCACACTTTGATTTTGGACTTCCCAGCCTCCAGTACTATGATCTACAGTTTATAAATTGCCCAGAATTCTGTCACAGTAGTGTGAGTGGAGAAAGGCATACACTAAGTACACAGACCCAGTGATTGATGGCTTAGAGGCTCCTAGAGCAAGGGCACTGTGAAAAAATTCAAGGCTGTTGACCCAGGGCTTCCTAAAGGATGCTTTAGGAGTTAGAAATGGAGTTGTCAGGGCTGGGAGTTTGGCTCAGTGGCTTAAGCGCCTGCCTGGCTGGTGCGAGGTTGTGAGTTCGATCCCTGGTGCCACAAAAAAACACAAAAAACAAAACAAAACAAAAAAAGAAATGGAGTAGTCATCTGAGTGTCCTTTTCTGTGCTCCAAAGAAAGATCATTTCTGTAGGTGAGAATGGAGGTGGTGATGTTGCTGGTGGGGTCATGGCTAAAATGCAGGAAAAGAAGAGTCTAGCTTCCCATTGTGTGTTGCTAGACAGAACAACTCCTAGACTTGGGAGAGGCCATTTGGAACAATTTGAAGTCTGGAGCCCTGGGCTATTTAATGTTTCCAGCAATGAACTAGATGATGAAACGGAAAGCACGCTCATTAATTTCATAGATGACACCCAGCTGAGGCTGGAAGGGGCACCTTGGAGGATCAGATTAGAATTCAAATTGACTCTGGTAGGTTTTGGAGACTGGTCAGAAACCAACCAAATGAGATGCGGAAAGGACAAGAGCAGAGTGAGGAAAGAGCAGCCACTCAATGACTAGGAAGAATGACTAGCTGAGTCCCAGCCTTGCCTGAACCCTGCAGTCTTTCTTGACCTCCCTGCCTGATTCATTGCAGCTGACATTTGCACACAGCTTACAATGAACTTTCACAGCTCTCTCCTTTGAGCCTGAGGTGACAACCCAGGGAGAGAGGGATTGTTATGGGTAAGTTCATGGGGGTTCCGAGATGTTAAAAAATCTGCCTAAGGCCACACAGCTGATAGGTGTCAAAGCTAGATGCAAACTCATTTAGCATTTTACAGCACTCCTTTGACACTTACCTCAGAGTGTTTTGCTGTCTCATCTGATCTGCAACCTCATTCAGAGCTACAGGTCCTGCCTCCTTCTCCTTGCCCCCAGGCTGGCCCAATCTCCATTTATGGAAGCCAAGATCCTAGAGTGCAACCCAGTTCTTACCAGCTGCTTCACCAACCTGGATATGGTCTAGTTGAACTAGACCCACCCAGATGCGTTTCATACATCAATCCAACCCTCCAATCTCACCTGGCTTATTGAGAACCCTTAGAGGAAACCATGCTATTGGGTGGGTGGAAACAATACAGATCCGCTGGACAGACCCTTATTTTTGCATGGAATAACCCTTTACATCTCTCTGGTCGGCTCACATTCTTTTCAAGGCCCCAACCTCATTACTGGCCTGTTTATGATTGCTTTTATACTACTGAGATGGGAGTTACTGGCAAGTTCACCCTCAGCTTCTTGTTCTCATTATCTTCCAGTTCATTCAGATCAACATCAACGCTTACCTCCTTTCATCCTGGCTCAGGGTGAGAAATACCTTTCCACACTCGCTTTTCTCCTATGAGCATAGCCCCGTCCATACCGCTTCCCCCTGCAGTGCTCCATGAATCTTGCCATTGCCCTCCTCAGGGTTCTTACACTTGCTACAGCCTGGCTGGTATCATAATGCTTTCCTTACAGTGGAAGCTAGGAGGCAGGAGCTAGGAGTATTCACCAGCCAGGCTGGCCACATCCTGCCTCTCAGTTCAGTGCAGTGTCCATGAACTGGTACATATATTCTATCATAGGTAGCCATCATTACATGAAAAAGTCAATTTACATAAAAAGCTCTCTCTTCTTCCATGCCACTAGAACCTTTTGCTATTCTTCTCAGTGAAGCTCCTTGAAGATCATAATCTTCAGATTTGTTTCTTGGTTCCTCTTTAAATTATTATCCTCACGATGAAACCCCCAGCCACTCCTAAAGTATTCCTTTGCAGTCCACACCTCACCATCTTTCTCAACTGTGGATTAAAACCTCTGGACCTATGAGCCAAATTAATGTTTTCTCCTTTAAGTTATTGTCCTTAGGTATTGTTACAGCAGCTCATCAGTTAACACACTTTCATAATGCTGGACAAGATCTTTTTTGCACCCAAGATTGAGGTCCAATGATACGTGCTCTTCAAAGATGTCTGTGTCCTTCCAGACAGACTTGTTCATCCTTAGAGTGTCGTTTTGAGTGTTTATGTCTATCTTTCCTAGTACATTGTACATTATTTGTGGTGTAGTTCTTAGGGTCTGACTTGGTATTTAACGTTAGACAACCTCCCTGCTCCTACACCCCAGAGATGGATGGCTCTGACCGTTCATTCATTTTCGTTGGTTATTTAAGCTCTGTTCTCGTGATTTTGGATGAAGTTTCTGCTCCAGTTCACTCATCTACAAACTGAGGACACTGTGGAAGGGACTCATATTTGGGATAAGGTTCATATGTGAACGAAGTCCCTAAAGCAATCTGAAATGGAATATCTAGAAACTAGAACTGGGTGGTGGTGCATACATCTCTCATTGAGACTGTTGTTGCGGAGAGGAGCAGGGAGATGTGTTGCACATTGCGTGCATGCGTGCATGCGTGCATGCGTGTGTGTGTGTGTGTGTGTGTGTGTATGTGTGCAAGTCCATGCCTGTGTCCTTGGCAGTGCAGTGGTGGGTCAGTGGACAGTATCTTCATTGTTCTGTGGTTATGGGGAGCAACAGCTGGCCTGGCTGGCCTCCCTAACAGTGATCTCAGGGGGCAAAAGTCATGTTGCTTCACTTAAGGCCATGGGAGAGAGGATGCCCCAGACAGAGGGGGACACATTTGTGGGCCTCCAGGCACACAGTTGCTGCCTGCTGGACATTCTTGTGCCTGGGTGGGCTGGCACAAAGATGCCCTGGACAGATGCAGATCCAGGCTTATGACTGGCAACTTCAGCCAGGCTGGGGTGGGCAGGATTGTATGATCCACGCTTTCTGTCTGAGCTCCCCCGGGTGCAGTGAGTCCAAGGCTCAGGGAGGACTGGCTTTTGTCCACCACCTGCCTGCCTTTGGTGTCTTCTGCCCTGTCAGATCCCAGTCCACCCTACTCAGAATAAGTCCTCACCTGGTGCTACAGAAACAGAGAGGAAGCGGTCCTGTCATTTGCTCTTGGGCCCTGCTGAGCCCTTCTTTGTGGCTGGCTTTTGGAATGTCCACTCCAAACCTTATGCACCAGCTTCCTTTAGTCCCTGGGGTTGGAACTCAGTCTTCCTTTCTGGGCCCTATTGGAGGTGGGTGGTTCTTTTGGGGCCCCTGACAACTTGTCCACATTCTTATTTTCCACTTGCCTGTTAAAGGTGCTGACTCCCATACCCAGGAAGGCCTGGGCCTGACTTCCTCAGTGGCCAGGATGGAGCCCTTAGACTTTAGAACCAGTCAGTGGAGTTCATGCTGCCCACTGGAGCTGTGAGTGTGGAGTAAATAGCACAAGGCACCAACACCTCTCTAGGTCAGAGGCAGTTGGAGCGCATGGCTCAGCCTTTGTTTTAAACTCAGCTGATCTTGCCTGCCCTTTAATGCAGCACAGAACCAGTGCTTCCACCCACATTCATTAGGCAGAGCCAATCTCCTAGCTGATCAGTGGCCCCGTGGGCTCGTGTGATGCGGTCTGTCAGGATGGCTCCGAGGAGGAAGCAGGACTCGGAGTGACCCTGAAGACAGCAGGAAAGGACTGGGTGGCAGTGGGCAGCTTTGGGGGCTTCTGGGTGGGAGGAACATGTCTTGGGAATTGGAGTCTTATTTGCAGTCCTGTAGCTGTCAATTAACGGTACCGGTCAGGTGAAGGTGGCGCTCAGAGCGGTGTGCCCCAAGGCCACCCGAGATGCCTGCTGCCACATTGGAAGCCGAGCCGGGCTCAGGCCAGCCTAGTTGTCATCTTCCATGTGGCCTGGCGGGATGAAGCCACTGAAGCTGCTGCTCCCCTAATGACCTTCAGCGGAGAGCCCAGTTGGCTTCTGAGGCAGACAGGTCCCCATCTGTGCCTGTTGCCACCCAGGCAATTAATCCCTGCTGTAATTCTGGGTCTCTGCCCCATGCCCCCCTTTCCAAACAACAATGTTGAACGAGCAACTGACAGAGGGAAACACACTGTCTGGAGCAGCGGCCGAGAGATGACAAGAGCCTGAGCCGCGGGTTTGAATGGCTGGGGACGCTGTTCTGGGAGCACATGTAAGGCAGCGCCAGAGATCACTGTGGGCACCTGCGCCCTGAGGATAAGTGAGGGTGACATCTGGAAGACAGGAGACTCTCCCAATCGCTATCCCCCCGGGGCTGGCTTCGAGCTCTACCAATTACCTCCCTGGCTTGCTGGGCTCTGCTGTCTGGGAGGGACAGAGCCGACCCCATCATGGGGTGGCAGCCAGTGAGTGACTGGGGGCTCAGTGGCCCCTGGAGAGAGCCCTCCACCTCAGGCTAGGTGGTGTCAGGAGGCTGGAGAATGATTGCAGGGACATCGGATTCCTGGGGTCCTGGTGGGGTCCCTGCAGCCCTCCTTTGTGTTGCTCTGCAGCACAGAGCATCCTGGGTTAATCAGGAGCCGGGCTGATCCTGGGAGGATGGTCTCAGAGGAGAGAACCTATTTTGAGCTGGTGAAATGATTAGTGGCACTAATCACATGGCCTTGGCCCAGGCCCTTCTGGCCTACTTACAGCCCGTTCCCAACTTTCCCTGGGCCTGAGTGCTCACTGTGTTCCCCATTTCTCCTTCTCTTCTCTTTTGCCTCCCTCTCTCTCTTCTTGCTCTCTTGTCTTCATGGGAAAGGGAACCCTGGATACCCGAGAGGGGGCTGATTCTACTCCACACCTTCAGAAACCCCAAAGCTTTCAATCAACCTCAAGAGTTCCTGAAGCTAAATTACTCCAACAGCAGTGTAACCCTTGTCATATTCTACAGAAGGGCATTAATGGGTACAAAAGGAAGGGAGGCCTTAGGGGGAGCTCCGAGGGTTCTCCTTGGGCCCTGGAGTGTGCAGCAAGTTGCTGAGGGAGTGAAGACGGAGACAGGAGAGGTCCTGTCCAGAGATGTGGCCCTGCTCATGGCCCTGTCCCGGGTCCCTGAGGGTGGTAGCTCTTGCTGAGCTGTCGGCGGTAGAGCTGTGTTCTTGGTGAAATTAAATGAGTGCTATGGTTGGAGTGGGACTCCAAACTTTTTGGGTTGGAAACTTCTTTCAAGTATGGGCACCTTGACTTTAGACTTGCCAGCTTCCCAAACTATAAAAGCTAAATTTCCATTCTTTAGGAATTTCCCACTCTAAGGTGTTCTGTTACAACAACATAAACCAGATGAAGACAAAGAGGTAGTAAGACAGGTAGGGGCCTGGCAGCTCTGGGAACTGGCCCCCGCTGACCTCAGGCCTGCCAGGTAATGACAGTTCCCCACTCACTTGCTCATGCAGTAGAAAAGTGCCGAGCACCTATTACCTGCCTGGCCCTGTGCTGGGTGCTCAGGGCAAGCGAAGAGTAAATATTGCTGCAAAGAAAAGCAGGTGCTGAGGTGGAAGCTAAATGAGGAGAGGGCCAGCCTTGCAAAGGAAGTGACATTTAAGCTGGAACTTGAAGAACGAAGAGGGGCCAGTGGAATCAAGAGTGGGAGAAGCTGCCTCGGTGGAGAGGTACACAGTGCCCCTCAGGCAGGGAGGAACTGGGCCCTCAGGAGCTGAGGTAAAGGAGCTCAGGGAAGGTGAAGGAGATTGGTTTTGTCCACAGAACAATGGAGAACTTGTCATTCCTCAGCCATGGCCTCCGATACACTCCCTGCCCTGGCCCTGCTCTCCCCCGTCAGGCAGGACCTGACCCTCACAGGCTGTGTTATCCACAGCCCGTGGGGCGCAGTGGCAGGAGCTGGGAGCTGGGAGCTGGGAGAAGGCAGCGAGGCATGTCACCTTCCCCGCCTCGGGCCACACGTCCGGCGCTGACTGCACTGCTGCTAGGTCCCCAGTCCCCAGGGAAGAGCTCTGTCAAGCCCTGGATCCTTTAATCCCATCTTTTTCCTCGCTGTATCAGCCTGGGGGTGCTCATGCCTGGTAATCTCTGGGTTGTCTTATCGTTCCTGTCTGCCTTCTTAGGCTCCTTAAATTCCTGTGGTTTCAAATACTCACCTATACTTGCCAAGCACTCTAATAAGGCTTGCATATATTAATTAATTTAAATCTCTGTTAAAGGTCTATGAAGTGGGTTATACCCATTATAGTCATAGGAAAACTGAGCCACAGTGAAGTTAAAGTACACAGCTATTGAATAGCTGGCTATTGCACCAGAAAGAAGACCAGCCCTAGAATCTGAGTTTTAACCTCTACACAGTAGGTCTAAGTACTGTTTGATCCAGGCCCTGAAGAAGAGGCTGAAATGGTAGAATACAATGAAGTGTGTGGTTTTAGGGGAAGACTTGTGTATGAATTATGGCTTCCCTATGACAGGTTCTATGATCTTGAGTAAGTCACTTAATCATCTCCAGCCTTAGTTGGCCCATTATGAACTGAGGAAAATAACAGAATCTAATTCATAGGGAATTTGCATGGTCTAATTCACAGGGATGATGCACTGCTAGCCACAGTGCCTGGCATGTAGTGGGCACTGGATTGAGGTTGGCTTTTATTCTTCTTACTTTTCCATGTCTTTCCCAACCCAGCAGTTCAGCAGATGACACTGGGCCGCTGGATTCTGGGTCACTTAGGGCTAAAGTGGCTCTGCACTTCCAGGCACCCTTAGGACCTGAGGTTCATGATGCCCGATCTGTAGCCCCATCTCTAAAGATGTCCTTTACCTCTAGGTTGTCCTGTCCTGGACTGTAGCTCTTTCAGCCTCTGCTTTCCCAGAGGGTTCATGCTGAACCTTCTTCTTGCAGTGCCTCACCCTCTGGAGCTCTCCTGGGAGGACTTAGCCAGGGTGAGTAGGCTAAGAACTCCAAGTTTTGGAACAATCTAAGGCCCATGAAACTTAAAGAGGTCTCTGTTTTTCTTCTCTGATTTGAGTCTCAACAAAACATGGAGTGTTTACCAGCTAATGGGAGTGCGCATGTGCATGGACACACACACACACACACACACACACACACGCACACGCACACGCACACGCACACACACACACACTCGCTACTAAAATCAATGATCCAGAGGCAAGCCTCAGTGAATTGCTGAGCCTTGAACAATTTTAGCCAACTGATGAAGATCCCAAATAATTTCCATTCTAATCTATGTTGCTTGACTTCTAAGGAGGTAATGGCCCCTTTGGTGACACGCCGTCCTTTCTGTACACAATTTATGGCTGTGATTTGCCTTTCTGAACTGCTACAAAGTGTGGAGGAAAAACAGCCTTTGAGTTACTGCTAGCCCTTCTTGGCTGAGATTTTGGGCTCCTGCCTTCCAGCTTGGGCAAATATGATGGTACTCAGGCCAGAGGGAAGCAATGAGAGTTGGAAAAAGGAGAGAGATGACAGGAGGTCTGAACTCAAAACCCCAAAGATAACATTCACATTTCCATTAGCATTTATTAACAGTGAATGTGTTTATCTTTATAATTGCAAAAAACCATTTTTGAACATTATTTTCATTTCCTCTTAACCAACTGTCACTGTACGATTTATATGTTACTGTGGGATTTATATGAGATGATTTGTCCAATGACAGACACTTGGTTAGGAGACAGTCACAATGAACCCCAGGTCTTCTGACTGTCACACAGTATTTCTGATGAGTACATGGAGTGAGGAGGCTTACAACCTTCTTTATCAGGTTTATAGCAGTTGGCAAAAGTGGTTGAGCTCTTCCTGGATGGACAGACCATGCTGCAAGGTCAGGTGTGTGGTCATCCAGTCTAGTGATTCTCTGACTCTGAACTGAGACCACTTTGGCCAGCAACTCCTTGGTTGTGGTTTCTGAGAAGCTGCGACAGGCTCACAGTGAACTGATTCCTGTAAGTGTGTCATTTCTGGAAATCAGCTCAGAGAGAGTATTTGGCTGAGTTGGAAAGTCTTCTAACCTTTCTGTAAGTCTCAACTCCTCCCTCATCCATAAATGACATGCTAACAATCAAGTCATTGTGAGAATTAAATGATACAATAAAAGGGCTTTATGAGTGAGTGATAAGCACCAAGGAAATACAAAGAAATCTTATTGTAGCTTTTACTACTATTGCCATTGCAATCATCGTTATCCTCCTCCTTCTTTTGTAAGGAAAGGGCAGATCTCAAATCACTAGAAGTGTGGATAACACTTAGAATGATCTGGGATCGCGTAGTGAAAATGTGGCTTCCTGGCCACACCATCTGCACTCCTGATTCAGAAGGTCTCAGTGGAACTCAGAACTCTTTTGTTTTGTTTTGTTTTGTTTTGTTTTTAACAAGCACCCAGAGTGGTTTTGTTGTAACTGGTGTGCAGATCACACTTCGAGAACTGTTGCTCTACAATTGAAGGTTAAATGACAGGAGAGACATCACACACAGGTTTGATAATACTTGTGAAACCTGTATACCCGTGACAAATAGGGTGAGTGATTCAGAACCTTGAAGACTTCACTGGTGGTGGACGTGCAAGTGGTCTTCAACAGTGTGGCCCACACATCCTTATTCAAGGCAGGTTTTCTGGTCCTGCTTTATGTAGTTTCAGCTGTCTGGGGTGAGCTGGTTAGAGGATACATATGAACTTGGGTGTTGGGACTTGAGCAGCAATTAAGACAAAGGGAAGAAGTATTTATACTAACACAGTGCAAGGCAGTTAATCTGCTTTGTTAGCTATAATTAAATTCCTCAAATGAGTTGGAGACTCAGAACTTATGAGCTGGAGCAAATCCCTCTCCATGGGTCCTGCAGAAGTCATCTTCTCCAGTGCCATTCTGGCTAGTGCTGCTCTGGGGACCCCAGTGAGCTCAAGTCGAGTCTGGTGTGTTGACTTTGCAAGCTGTCTTTTTTAGAGAGTCACACTAATTTTTGCTATGGAAAACGAACAGGGTGCCGATGACGAAACCCACCAAAGCAAAAATGTGTATTAGGAGTCCGGGGGTGAAATGACAGGTGAGGTTTGGATTTAGTTTTGAAGGTGCAGTCAGGGACTACTCCACAATTTGGATTTGCAATCACTAATTTGCACAGTGCCTAGAAGCTTCTGGGGGAAAATGTTCTACATAGCTGTATCTGAATTTGGGGTTCGGACATGAACAGACATATCTGCTAAACTGAAAATAGGGCGTAGGCAGCAGGAACTGTAGGAAGGAAATGAAGCTGCCTGAAAGAGAACCTTGCTGATAGGATCTTGGGCAGGGATGAGAAAGCAGATCAGAGCTGAAGAGCAGGCAGGGTGAGCCTGGGGCTGTCGTTTGAGAGACTCCACCCCTTTTACTGTGCAGAGTGGGGACGATGTTTGTGTTCTTTGGGGGAAAAGGTTTGGGGTGTTCCCTTAATTTCTCTAGCTGGGGCCCCTGCAAGAGAGGCTAGCTGAGAAGGAAAAGCACGTTGGCAATCTGAGATGTGTCAAGGGCGGGCAGCAGGTGCAGAGTGTGAGCCCCACAGGTGCCGAGTGGTAGCCAACAAGGAGCAGCGGCACGGACCATGATGTGTGAGGGCAGAGCAGAGAAGGCTGCCTGGGACCTGAAACCAGAACAGTGTGGCATGAGGTGTAGAGCCCCAACAGCTATTGGGGGAACATGGGCTGGGAAGGCCCAGGGTCAGGGTGCAGCATGGCAGAGGGTGGGACGAGGGCGCAGAGTTACAGGCTTGCTCTTGACAGTGAGGAGCTGGTGCGTTCAGGTTACACTGGCGGACCTACTGTGGGCGAGAGGAGCACCACCAGCCCTGGATATGGGATTCCCTGCCACGTCCCCATTGGGCTCCTCCCTCCCCAGTCTCTATTTTCTTTCTTTTTAAACTTTTTGTTCATACTTGGTAGCAGGACTCTCCAGTACCCAGGCTGGCATGTATGGGGATAAAAATAAAACCCAGAGAACTTGCCCTGGTTTCATTTTTCTACTACTAAGATGCCCTATTCGATCTTCTTTACACATTGAAGAGTCATTTTATGATTTTCTATTGAATTATTTGCTGAACAGTTAGTTGCCTTTTGAGGAAAGGAGCAGGAAAAGTGAGCCTATGCCACGCTGTTTAGGATCTGGCATCTCTGCCATGCTTCCAAGCCTCTGTCCTGTTCAGCCAGATGGGGCCTTAGCAGGTGCTGGTCCTCAGCAGGGCCAGAAGCCAGAACTGCAGGAAGAAGCTCAGAGCTGTCCCATGTGCCTGTGTGTGTGGCCCCAGCCATTGAGGTGCTCACTGGAGATAGGAATGGGCTGCAGGTATCAGGGACTCTGCTGATGTGGCCATGCGCGGGGCCTCATTGCTGCTGAGGGACATGGGGATCACATGAGGCAGGAGTGCCCTGGTCCATCTGTCACGGCAACAGCATTCAGAAATCATGTCACCTTCAGCTGCAGCTGAAGGACTGACGTGGAGCCACAGGTGGGAGGGGATTGGGGAACAGCCTCCAAGCCCAAACTGAAAGGGAGCATGTACCTTCACCTTCTACGATTTACCTATCTGTCATTTTAAAGTCAAGTTCTTACCACATGCCTGGTGTGGTGCTCCTTGTTATGGGTCAGAGATGAAGGAGGCAGAGTCCCTGCCCTTGGGGAGCTGATCTTTTTATAAGGAGGCATCAGCAAGAGAGACAAGATGGGTGTCACTGCCCAGGAGGGCCCTGTGCAGAGGTTTGTGGTTCCATGGGGGAGAGGGGAACAGGGAGTCTTCGCAGTGATGGTGACCATTTGAGTCAGACACTGAAAGATGCCAAAGCCCTGATGCTCAGCACATGTGGGTCTGAAAATGGAGTTTGGGGTAAAGAGGATTCGCTTTCCAGAAGCTTGCAGTCTGTGCTAGTCTGTCTTGTGCAGCTCTAACAGAGAACCTGAGACAGGGTGATTTAGAAAGAACAGAGATTTCTTTGGTTTGTGGTTCTGGAGGCTAGAACCCAAGATGGAGGGGCTGGCACTTGGTGAGGGCTTTCTTGCTGTGCAATCCCATGGCAGAAAGGAGAAGGTAGGGGAGGGAAAACAGAGAGAGAGAGAGAGAGAGAGAGAGAGAGAGAGAGAGAGAGAGAAATTCAGCCTCAAGCCCTTTTATAGCCAGCATAAATACATTCATAAAGACAGAGCCTCATGACCTAAACGCCTCCCCACGCTGTTGCTTTGTGGTTTAAGTTTCCCACGTATGTCTGGGGGGCACAGTTACACCGCAGCAAACCTGCTTACAGAGCTGGATCTGCGCACAGCGCCAGGTATCATTTGCTCATTTGCACCATGGTGTGAGAAGTTTTCAAGGAACATATTAGTTCTCTCAGTGTGGTTGTAGTTTAAACCCTTCTCATTCTGGAATGGAAGTGGTTCTCCTGGTTACTGAATCTTTTTTTTTTGTGGTGCTGGGGATCAAACCCAGGGCCTTGTGCGCGTAAGGCAAGAACTCTACCACTGAACCATGTCCCCAGTCTGGCTAGTGGATTTTGAAGGACCCTGAAGAAGTACTGGGTGGAGCAGGAGCCTTGGAGGAGGGAGCGTCAGAGGGTTTGATGTTTATGAGAAAGGCACTACCAGTGTTTCTGGACATCAAAGCTGAGGGGGTAGTGTTCTCTGTGTGGTTGGTGCGTGCATGTGCATGTGTGTGTGTGAAGTCTCCGTCACCCCAAGATACTCTTCTTTCCATCCTCCATACTTAGCTTCCTGCCTGGCACATTGTTGGTCTCTGCTAAGTGGATGTTTAATGTGATGGTCCAGGGCCTGGGAGACAGAAGTGCATTTGCTCCATAGGAAGGTAGTGACAAAAGCCATCACTGTGGATGGTGTTAATGACAGCAGTCCCATTGGCAGGCTCCTGGCCTTGGGGTAGGCTACTTTGCCATTCCTATTAACATTTGCCTTGGTGTGGGGCTTATAGGAAGTTCTACAAAAACTTGACTTCTCTCATTACCTGCCGTGGACCCCTGGTTCCTATCTCTTAGCTCTCACGTCCTCATTGCTTCCTCTCACATAGTTTATTCTTACTGAGAACAAGGAGATTGTTTTCCACACTGACAAACTCCTATTCATCCTTTAAAGCCCATGTGAAATACCACATCCTCCAGAAAGCTTGCTTGATGGCTCTCACCTGAGCCATCTCTGCACTGCCCAAACACTCAAGGCTTCCATTGCCGTATGGGTTGCTTGTGGTTGTGTTCGCTGCTCGGCTGTTCTGGTTCTCACTGGATGGACAGTTCCTTGGGGGCACGAGTGGTGTTCAGTTCATCTTTGGATTCCTAGGCCTAGAATATGGGGAAGCTCAGTCATGATTTGACAAACTGAGTGAGTACATTCTCCATGACAGAGAGAATGTACTCCCTTCCGCTCAGCAGAAGCACGTGCCAGAGCTCTGAGGTCCAGAACATCTTTCCGCATTCAAAAAGTGAAGGAAGCAGGGTTCCTTTCCTGAAGCACTGTGACCTTACAGGGCAGAGGAAGGCGGAGGCCGAACACAGCAGGGGCTGGGTCGGACAGCAACTGTGAGCCTGCGAGCCTGGGAACAGGATGCCTCGAATGCACTCACGAATCTGATGGCCAACTGTGCGGTACGTTCACTATGGCACTCACCGCTTCTGTCTCTTCTAGTCCTTTAAGGCATTCAGATCACTTCCCTTTTAGGGAGAGAAAGGAGCTGAACACATAAAAGCTGTAGGGAAGGCAACTAAAATGATCAAAAGGGACAGGGGAGCAATTAGGTTTCTTAAATCTGGAACGCTCAAGACTGAGAGAGGGTGCGATGAGAGGTTTCCCAATCATGAAAGATAGAGTGCAAGTTAAAACTCCAACATTTTAGACCTAAATTCCTCTTTCTCCTCCACTCCCATAAAATTTGAAAGATGCCAAGGAAGTAATTTTTGGAGGACTAAAGGGAATCCCACTTTACCCACTGAGAAGTAGAAATTTATGCAACTCTTTATCCCCCAGAGGTGCTACACAAGCCGAACTCACAAATAACATCAGGAAGGGTTTACAGATCTCAAAGATTAAAGTTCCATAATGAGCAGGGGAGTGCAGTTCGGTATTTTAGGGCACTACCTTTATCGTGGTACTTATCCTCCAAACAAGCTCTTTGCGGGGCTCGGCAGAGATAGACTGCATCAACTCTGTGAGACCTGGCAGTCTGGAACTGTTCCTTTGGCCCTGCTGCTCTGTAGTTACTGGACTGTGGCAGTGGACCAGGGCTTGCCTGTTGGGCTAAGATGTTGAGTCAGGGTGAAGAAGAATCTGCGTAGGCAGTGCTGGGGGGAATGTGAGTTGGACTTGACTGAGAAGCCCCCCACTTCTGGTTTTTTTGAGATAGGGTCTTACTACTTAGCCAGGCTGGCCTTGAACTTGAAATCCTCCTGCTTCAGCCTCCAACAATGCTGGGATTACTGCCTTGTGCCACCATGCCCTGCTTAGTGGAGTGCTAACACTCATTTTTAGAAATTGTGATAAATATGTATAAAACAACACTGGTCATTTTAACCATCACTGAGGAGTACAATCCGGTGGGACTCACAGTCATTTTATCCAGTTCCAGCCCATTTCCATTTTCACCAGTTCTCTGAAGAAGTCACTCCACATCCATTCTTTTCCCCAGCCCACGGCAAGCAGGTATCTGCTTTCTGTCTCTGTGAAATTTCTAGGACTATCTCCCCTCCCCAGCCTGCATGACTGACTAGGGTTGCCTCTCTCTCCTGTGGCATTTTGCTCCCCTTTCCTCTCTTGCTGGCTGTGCCCAGTTCTTGGGGGGGGGGGTCTGAGAGTTTTGTACACACTTCCTGGCCCTCGGCAGGGCTCTAGGGAAAAGTCCCTCCTGACTCCAGCCCGGGCACTGCCTAGAAATGGGCCTCCGGGTTGAGTGCTGCCTCGGTCCTGATCCTGGGAGGGAAGGAGGGATTCCAGACCCTGGTGAAGGCCCCAGGTAAACTCTAGAGTGCAGGGCAGGGCGGGAGTTGTTGCCTGCCCTGGGAAGGCAGCTCCTCCCTACCCCAAACTTCCTGGCCTGGCTGCCTTTGGTCCACAGCTGCAGCCAGTGCTCTCCATCAGGCGAGGAGTCAGCCAAGGTCAACAGCCTCTGCCTGGAGCAGAGAGGGGTGTCGGCAGCACAGGCTTTTTTTTTATGGTGGTGACTTTGGATCAGAGACGGTGGCAGGATAGGAGTGAGGCTGTCCATTAGGCCTGGGGTCCACTCCAGGGTGCCTGCGGACTCCTCAGCCTTCACAGGGCTGCCATGAGGACTGAGGATGGCATGAGAACTCTGGGAAGTGGGACTGACTGCGTGGGTGGAAGGCTGGGCATTTTATATTCAAAATAATTGGGAGAACTCCAGCTCCTGATCCCCATCTCCAGCTAGCATATGTGGTGGAGATGAGGGGAAGGTGGGGGCCTCTGAGCCTTCAATTCATTCATTGACTCATATATTCACATACTCATTCATTCACTTACTCATCCATTCAGGTACTCATTAATTCATATATTCAGATATTCACTTATTCATTTACTCATACATTCAAGTACTCATTTATTCATTCACTCACGTATTTAGGTACTCATATATTCGCTCACTCACTTTCATTCACTGACTCACCACTCATTCATGCATTCATTCATTCTTCCCTCACGCATTTATTTACTTGCTCTTGGTTTAGATCTTTGAGATCGAGTACGATAGTCACTAGCCACATATAGCTACTGAATGCGTGAAATGTGCTTGTCCAAATTGAGGTAAACCATAAATTTAAAATACACACTGGATTTCAGACTTAATGCAAGAAGGCATAAAAGAATCTCATTAATAATCTCCTAAAGATATTGATCACACATTGAAATTATAGCACTCAGGATATATGGGTATTAAATGAAGTGTTCTATGGAAATTAATTTCATCTGTCTTCCTATTTTTTTAAAAAATGTGACTACTAGGAAAAGTTAAATTTCCTGCGTGGTTTACATTAAATTTCTGTTGTCCAGAGCTGGTTTAATCATGTCTGTTCCTCCGAAGGAAAGGAGGGTGGGAGGTTGACAGATCTTGGTTGAAAAGCAGGACCTGTATGGGACCTCCTCCTTGAATAATGTGGAGGCAGGAGGCTGGCTCACAAGGCTCCCTGATGGGGACTGGGCACCCCAAACCATGAATGGAGGATTTATTACAAGCCTCTCCTGAGGGACTTAGCACAATGTTTATGATTGATAAAGGCACTAAAGCTGTTCATTATTTATGTTTGCTAGTTTGTACTTCTGTGCCTCTCAATAGTGTGGGAATAGGAACAGAATAAATTACCCAGTGATCTGGGAATTCATGTAACCCATAACTCCAGTATGCTGTGTGTGTGTGCTTGTGCACATTTTAATGAGATGCAATTTTGTTTCAATTTGAGAAGTCCCCAAAGCTCTCCTGCATTCTTTTCTCTGCTTCCAACCCAGCAGCTTTGGAAGCAGCAGCAAATGGGGAGATGAAATGAAAACAGCCACTCACTCACTCCCCGAAGACTTGCTGGTCCTTTCTCCATGGAGGAACTGTCTATGTCCTCCATAGCCAATGTCAAAGGCTCACCTTCTAGACTTCAGACTATGGCCTTTCTTCTTGTCTCTGGTCTGCTTCCACATAGTAGGACATCAGGACATACATGATCAAAGCGGAATGCAAGTCCTTGGCATAGAATGAGGAAATCGCAGGGTCCCAGCTGTGTTCCTATAAGCAAGCAAGTTACAGGTGCAGTCTCAGTATTTGAGAGATGTAATGAAGAGTGGAAAGAACTGGGCACTGCAAAGGATTATTCATGGGCGCTTAGGCACGACGTTCATTCATACACTCATTCGACAGGCATATACTGGAAACATGTTCATTGCTAGAAGATGAGGAAATAAAATTGTGTGAAGCTTGGTCTTTCCTTTCAGAACATTCCAGTGGATGAAAATACTGTTCAAAAAAGAAGTGCAATTCAGCATTAGCGCTTCAGGACAGATACACATGTTTTCTTATTTCTTCTGCTCAACACAAGGAAAGCCTCCTGGAAAGGATCTCTGTGTCTATAAATCTGTATCATTAAGAGACAGTGAAAGATTGAGAAAGGAAATCACATTTCTTAGAATCTTGGGACCCAAGAAAAGACACAATGGTAAGTTTGGCTTTCTTTTTTTTTTTTTTTTTTTGCTTTCTTTTGGCCTTATGTCCAAAACTTAGAGTTTGAAAATTGGCAACTCAAAATGCCAATGAGTAGCAGGGAGAGAGACAGAGATAGAGATAGAAATAGAGGTAGAGATAGAGATAGAGATAGAGATAGAGATAGAGATAGAGATAGAACCCAAAACCTGTTTGTACAGAGCCGCAGAAAGCAGAAGACTTTCAGTCAATGACTGCTAGAGAGCGAAGGCTAGGAGGAAAGCCTCAACTCGGGACAGAACAAAGGAGGTGCTCCTAGCTGTCCTCCCAGTCAGCATGAATCCCTGAGGGCCAGTGGAGAGCCCGCATTCCCAGAGGAAGATAATGAAATAGAAAACATCCAGTTTGAACAACAGAAATACAATAGACTAGAAGTCAACAGAGTTATGAGGACTTTGGAGACTATCACAAAAGATCTAATATTTATGCCACTGAAGTCCCAGAAAAACAAAACAAAAGAATATAAAACTTAAGGATATGTGGAAATCATGGTTGAAGACCTCTAAATTCGGTAAAATTTGAGTTCTGTGGACTCAAGAAGCTGAGTAAATCTCAAGCAAGACAAACTCGAAGAAATCTACACAAAGATGCATAATACACAAACTTCTGAAAACTAAATAGAAACGAACTGTCTTGAAAGCAGCAATAGAGATCAGGAGAAGGAGAGGGAGAGGGAGAGAAAGGGAGATGGAGAGGGAGAGTGAGGGAGGGAGAAAGAGAGAAAAAAATTATGCCTCAATGGAGAGTAGTTGATCAACAACAGGCTTCTCATTTGAAATCATGGAGGCTAGAAAGAAATGGCTCCATGGTTTTCAAAGAAAGGAACTGTCAGCTCTCAATCAATTTAAAAATATCCTTCAGGAATGAAGGAGAAATAAAGACATTCTCATATGAAGTCAAACTAAAGCAGCAAAACTATTCTGACAATGGCTAGAAAAGTTCTGTAAGCAGAGAGGAATCATCTTGGAACATCAGGGAAGAAAGAACAATAGAAAGAGGAAAAAATTATGATGAGTATATAACACATTTCCCTTCCCCCTTTGAGTTCTCTAAATTATTTTTGATGGTAAAAGCAGAACTTACTACACTGTCTGATGTGGTTATAAAAGCATAGATTGGACATATTTAAGATGAACAATGGAGGGTAAGAGAATGTAAGATTTCTACACTTCAAATAAGGGTAATTCAACACAAGATACTATAAAAGATATGTATGCGTAACACAGTTCTTACATTAAACAGAATGAAAATACAATGCAACATGCCTAAATATGTGGGATATAGCTACATCAGTGCTAAGAAGGAAATTTATAGTACTAAAATTGTACATTAGAAAAGAGGAAAATTTAAAACTTTAGGAAAAATCGTTGAAGAAAACTTTGGGGAACTGGGTGAAGAAGAAAGTTCTTAAGTTCTGTATGAACACTGCAACCCATAAAAGGAAATGCTGATAAATAGAAACCCATAAAAATTAAATGCTTCTGTTCTGTAAAACATACTGTTAAGACAGTGAAAAAGACAAGCTATGGTTTGGGAGAAAATATTTGCATACCATATATCCAACAGAGGGTTAGTATGTAGAATACGTGAACAATTCTCTAAAGTCAATAGTAAAAAATGCATAATCCAATTAGAAATAGGCAAAACATGTAAGCAGACATTTCACCAAGAAAACAGATGAAAAATCACGAACTTGGTTAGCCATTAGAGAAATGCAAATTGAAAACACAATGAGATGAAATATTGCTAAACAATCATCAGAATGGCTAAAGTGATAAAACAGTGGTACCATCAAATGCTAATAAGGGTATGGGAAACTCTCGCTTCTACGCAGTTAGTGGAAACGTAAAAGGGTAGAGTGACTCTGGAAAAAAGTTTGGCAGTTTCTTAAAATGAGTGTGTAAATACCAAATGATTCAGCAGCTTTTAGAGATTTAGTCTTAGAAAGAAAACTTAAGCCAATACATGTTGGTTCATTACAGCTCTATTGAAACAATCTAACATAGGCAACAACACATATATCTTTCAACAAGTGATTAAACAAATTGTGGCATATTCATACTAGGGGATACTACTCAACAATAAAAGGTAACATTTAATGATACACAGAACAAGTTAATCTTCAGAGAATTAAGGTGACCAGAGGGAAAAATCTCCAAAAAGTAATATACTGTATGATCGCATTTTGTAACATTAGAGAATGACAAAATTATGGAATTGAAGAACAGATGAGAGGTAGCCGGGGACCAAGGGAGGTGGCAGGTGGTTTTATGGATTAAAAACTGGTGGTCAACTTAACACCAGCTGAATTAAATCAGCATGGTGCTGAGTGTACATGGCCCACCTGAGGAAAGGTGCTATCATAAATAGAGATGTGGAAAAGAAGAAGAGTGAGGCATTGTGGGTTCTCTTAAGTGTTGCTGTTTTGAGCTGTTGGTTTTCCTGGAGAAGCTTGTCATGCTGGCTTCCCCAATATGGATTTGGCCATTATCATTGGAGGAGCTCGGGACCTTGTTGCTGATGGTGGCTGTGGTTCACTTTGGGGGAGCTCTGCGCCTAACACTGAGCATTGCTTCCTGGCTCCAGAGGGGAAGATGTGTGCTGGAGAAGGTTGTCATGCTGGATTTCCTGACCTGTATTCAACTGTTCTCATCATTGGAGGAGCTCAGGACCTCACTGCTGCTGAGGATGGCTGTGGTACTTTTCAGAGTAGCCCTGGTCCTTATTTTGAGCCTGACTTCTCAGCTCCAGTGTAGAACCCTCAACCTACTGGTTCCTTCACCCTACTGGCATAGACCTTCTAGCTTCCACTGCTGACCTTTGGCCTTCCCAGTGCAGATCCATAAAGCAATCTCTACCGTGGGCTCTTGGACTTCCAGTTGGATTTGTGCAAGGCATTGTCATGGGCTCTGGGTCTTCACCTGGACTCATGCAGGGCATTGCTGTGGGATCCAGGCCCTTGGCTGAATATTCTGGGTCATTAGTGTGGTGGATGGATTTTCTTGTACTTTCTTGTGTTTAACTCTGCATGACCATCATAAAGTAGTATTACAAATTCTGTGCCCTGTATGCAATTGTTCTTCTTGTAACCCCTGATTACAACAGATGGGAAGTAGCTGTGTTTCTACTGCAGCAACATGAGGAACCCTGATGATGACAGGAATGTTCTGTATCTTGATTGTTCCAATGGAAGCATTCTGATTGTGACATTGTGTACAATACTACACATGTTACCTTTGGTGGAATCTTTTCCCACATAAAAGGTACATGGAACTCTCACCATATTCTTACAAACATATAGGAATAATTTCAAAGTAAGAAGCTTATGTTACAAGATTTAATGCAATCCCTATCAAACTACCATTAAAATACCTCACAGATTTAGAGAAAACATTCCTAAAATTCATTTGGAAACAGAAGAGACATAGAATAGCAAAGGCAATACTGGGTAACAAAGGCAAGGCAGGAGGTATTACAATCACTGACTTGAAATTATACTACAAAGCTACTGTGATAAAATCGGCATGGTACTGGCAAAAAAAAAAAAAAAACAGACCTGAGGATCAGTGGAACAGATTAGAAGATGTAGACACAACTACAAAGACACTCAGTCACCTTATTTTTGACAAAGGGGTCAAGCATGTTCACTGGGAGAAAGATAGCCTCTTTTAATAAATGGTGCTGGAAAAATTGACTTTCCACATGCTGAAGACTAAAACTAGACCCATGTCTATCACCATGCACTAAACTAAAGTAAAAAATGGGTCAAAGATCTAACTATTAAAATAGAAACACTAAATCTACTGGAAGACAAGGTAGGTAGAAATCTTGAAGACATAGGGGTAGGCAAAGAATTCATGAACAAAACACAAACCCCAAGGGAAGTATTTCAAATAATTAACAACTGGGATCTCATCTTATCAAAAAGTTTTTGCACTTCATAAGAAATCACCAACAGAGTGAAAAGACAAGCCACAGAATGGAAAAAAATTTTAGCCAACTGTCCCCCACACAAAGGACTTATACATAGAGCATATTAAAAGTTGGAAAACAAGCCGGGCGTGGTGGCGCACGCCTTTAATCCCAGCACTCGGGAGGCTGAGGTAGGCGAAGCATTGTGAGTTCGAGGCCGGCTTGGGCTACAACGCAAGCACAAGGCCGGCCTGAGCTACATAGTGCGACCCTGCCTCAAAAAACTAGGGCTGGGAGTTTGGCTCAGTGCCTTAAGTGCCTGCCCTGGCAGGTGCGAGGTTGTGAGTTCAATCCCCGGTGCCGCAAAAAAAAAAAAAAAAAAAAAAAAAAAAAAAGTTGGAAAACATCAGGCCTTCCAAATTCAAAGACCCAATCCAAAAATGGGCATCTGAGATGAATACATACTTCTCAGGTGAAGAAATACAAATGGCAAATAAATACATGAAGAAATGCTCAACATCACTGGTCATTTGAGAAATGCAAATTAAAGCAATGCTGAGATTTCATCTCACTCCAGAATGAATGGCTGCCATCAAGAAATCAACTGATAACAAATGTTGATGGGGCTGTAGGGAAAAAGGAACACTTCTACACTGTTGGTGGGTGTGTAGACTGGTGCGACCACTGTGGAAATCAGTGTAGAGATTCCTCAAAAAGCTACGATTGAAGGTCTATTCAATTCAGCTATTTCTCTTCTGGGTATTTTCCCAGAGGAATTGAAAACATCATGCCCCAGTGATATATGTGCACCTATGTTTATAGCAGCACAATTTGTAATAGCTAAATCTTGGAAACATCTCAAGTGCCCATCAACTGCAGAGTGGATATAAAAAGTGATACTTTTACACAATGGAATATTGCTCAGCTATAAAGAAGGATAAATTTGAGGCTTTTATAGGTAAATGGATGCAACTTGAGACCACACTCATAAGTGAAATAAATCAAACTCACATGTGCAAATATTGTATTGTTTCCCTAGTGTCAAAAAAGCCTGAAAGAGTAGTAAGATTCAAAATGTACAATAGATATTGTGAAAATGAAAGGGAGTGAAAGTGCTCAGAAGGAAAGAACAACTGGGATAGGGGAAAGGAGAAAAGGATGAAGGGAAAAAATGATATGTATATAGGTATACATATGTATGTGTGTATGTATATATGTACAAGATAAATAACTATACTACTAATCTCTGTAAGTACATCAAAAAGTAGAGTTTGTGCTATCATTATTTAATCATTTTTATGCCTAAATCTTATAACCTGAAAACTGCTTCTAAGATAACAATATGCGATATATTAACTAGTGTTAATTTCCTACTATTTTTTGAAATTCTGTATCATTTCTATCTTTTGTTTTGTTTTGTTTTTAAAATAAAAAAGATAAAAAAAGTTTAATTAAGAAGACAGTATAATTAAAGTTTATGAACACTCTCATAGAATTATTTATAAATGCTTTGGAATCCTTGAAGACAGAGCAATTGTTACTTCTTGGAGGAGTTAATGAAGATTTACAATATTTTGTTAGGGTCTTAAAGAAAGAAATGTCACCTCTTATCTTTCATATGATTTAACCTTTCTGCTTGGTATAGTTTGCTGTAGTTTGAATCTTAATGGTCCCACAAGGGCCCATGCGAAATGCACCAGCTTGGTGCTTTTGGGAGGTGGTAGAACCTTTAGGAAGTGGGACCCAATGGAAAGTCTAAGTCTTTGGTAGGCATGGCCTTGTAGGGGATGTTGGGACCTCAGTTCCTCCTCTTTTTCTCTCTTTGCTTCTAGGCTTTCACGACATGAGTTGCTTCTTGGTCACGTGCTTGATGTATTATCTTGTCAGAGGCCCAAAAGCCATGGGGCCAACTGACCATTGACTGAAACCCCCAAAACTGTATGCCAACATAAACCTTTCCTCTTATTAAGTTTACTATTTCTGGTATTTTGTTGCAGTAATGGGAAGCTGACTGACAGCTACTGAATTCTTTTATATTGTTTTCAATGTGTATTTATTGTTAGATTATTAGGGTCAGTTTCTGTGTTAAGTGGCATACATTTTAAAATTCATATAATAATTCTGGGAGGCAGGTACTATTATCTACAGATAAGGAAGTTTCTTGGAGAGGTTCAGGTTTTCCAAGGTTGCCCAGATGGTAAGTGTTAGAATCAGGTTTTGAACTCTGGTTTGCTTTAGACTACAACTTGGGTAACCAGTCAGAGTCATTTTTGCATTTTATTAATTTTTCATTTTGCTTTTTTCTCTGTTATTTTCTTTTCTTCCTCTCTTCTTGTCTCTTTTCAGATTAATAGAGTAGTTTTAAACACTTAAATATTTTCTCTATTTGCCTTATAGTTACACTTCTTTGTATTTCTGTAAGTCTTTTGACTATGATTTATATGTGCACATTTAATTTAATCACAGCCTACTTGAAATTGATATTATATCACTCTTTATTTAATATAAGAGTTTTATAAAAAGTGTAATTTCATTAGTTCCCAATGTCCTTTATTCTATTGTCATATAGTTAATTCTGCTTTGTAAGCCACACAATGCAGTGTTATTACTCTGCTTCAGGTAATTTTCTTTTATTAACTTTAAAAAAAAATGGTCCACACTATTATCAGTGCCCTTCATTCTTTTTTTTTTTTTTTTTTTTTTTTTTTTTTTTTTTTTTTTTTTTTTTTTTTTTTTTTTTTTTTTTTTTTTTTTTTTTTTTTTTTTTTTTTTTTTTTTTTTTTTTTTTTTTTTTTTTTTTTTT
>RJWM01007080.1:0-23323 GCA_004363535.1 Dasyprocta punctata | reverse complement strand
AGTGCCCTTCATTCTTGTTTGTAGATCCAGATTTCCATCTCGTATCATTTCCTTTCTGTCAAAACAGCTTCTGAAGCATTTTTTGTAGCATGGGACTGTTATTGATGAATTCTTTCTGCTTTCAGTGATCTGAAAATATTTTTATTTCATTTTCAATTTTGAAGAATATCTCCACTAGATGTAGAGATTAAACTGGAGTTTTTTTTTCTTCCATCAATTTACAGATGTCGCCCTTCCTATTGTTTTCTGTTCTTGTTTTTGATAAAAATCAGCCATTATTTTTGTTGCTTTTCCTTTGTGTGCAAAGTGACTTTTGCTCTGGCTTCTTCTGAGATTTTTTTCTCTTCTTTTCTTTTCTGCAGTTTGGTTATGATGTGCCCTAGTGAGGCTTTCTTTGTAATCTTCGTGAATTTTGCCGACTTTGTTTGGTCTAATGTTGTCTTTTGCATATGTGAGAAAATAGTCCCTCATATTTTGTTATCTTTTGCTATGAAAATTTTATATAAAGACAGGATTAATATTGATTTTTGTCTTTTTGGTAAGCTTCAATGAGAATATGGCATTATTATTAATCTTGCCTTTATGTTTTTGATATTTTGTACCTCATGGGCTTTGTTTGCGTTAATTTTAATTTGTTAAGATGGTGCATTATTATGCTAGTTTGATGAACATGTTTTTTAGTACTTCCTTAACATACTTAACATAAATCTCACACTTATGTTAATGCCAACTTTTTTTTGTTACTTAAAAGCTAGATTCAAGGTCTATGTTGTCTCTGTGTCTACTTCTATTGACTATTTTATTTCTTGATTATTTATCACATTTTCCTAATTTTGTTGCATTTTCAGTAGTATTTGTTTAAGCATTGGACATTATTTATGATACAGTCTAGAGCAATTTTGGCAAACCTATGGCATGCATGTCTCAGCAGGCTGTTTGTATCATTGAAAGCTCTAAAAGTTTCACGGTCACTATTCTACAGAGCCTGGATTCTATTTTCTTGCTCTGAAGGGTATTAGGTTTTGTTCCCTAAAGCAAAGGAATCACATCTACTTAGGGAGACTAGATTGCCAGCTCTCCTAACATGGCTTTATTTCAGTTTTCTTTGAGTTTGGGGCTCAGATAAGTCCTTTAGTCCTAAAGTACAGCTTGTCTAGGGTCGCAATAGAAAACTTTCTGGAGTTTATCCAGAATCTCTACATTTGTGAGGTTTGAATCCCTATTCTGTGTCTCTGAGTCATGTGGCAGCTGCTGAGGTATCTTAACTCTTTTATTTTTCCCTTTACAACTTTTTGTTGGATTCCTTAGTGCCTGACCATATACACGTGCAGTTCAAAAGGCAAGATTGTAAGAGTAGTTTGTATGCATATTTTGTGTGCACTCTCTTCAATGGGTTACTGTTTTTTGAGCTATAACCCTCAATTTCTAGCTACTTTGCTAGGCTTTAATGCCAATCTCTGTATTCAGAAAGACTGCTGCTTTCTGCTTCTGGTCCATTTCCACGTGCCATGGGGACCCATGGAGTACCTTCAAGGAGAAAACTAGGTCAATATGGATCCCACCCAGGTTGCTTATTGCTGTGGGTTGAGTTGTGTCCCTCAAAATTCATACACTGAAATCCTAACACATATATCAGGATATGAACTAATTTGGCAATAGGGACTTTACAGAGGTAATCAGGTTAAAATGAAATCATTAGGGTGGAATCTAATGCAATATGAGTAGAGTCTTTGGAAATGAAGATACAGATATACACATAGGCAGACATCAACGTGAAGACGAAGTTACAAATTGGTATGATGTTTCTATAAGCCAAGGAATACCAAAGATTACCAGAAGAACCATGAAAAGCTAGGGGAGAGGTATAGAACAGGTTTTCCTCAGAGAATTTAAAAGGAACTAACCCTGGCAATACTTTGATCTTGGACTTCTGGTCACCAGAATAGTGAGACAATAACTTTAAGTCGTAAGTGTTATGGACTGAGTGTGTGCCCTCTCCTAAATTGACACTTTGAAAACATTCCCTAACGTGATGAAATTAAGAGGTGGAAATTTTGGGAGGTGCCTAACTCATGAAGGAAGAGCTTTTATGAATGAGATTAGCACCCTAATAAAAGAGATCACATAGAGCTCTCTTGCCCTTTTCTTGCAGGTGTGGATGCAACCAGAAGTTGGCAGTGTGTAACCTAGAACAGGGTCCTTCCTGGAGCCCATTGATTCTGGCACCTGATATTGCACCTTCAGCCCCAAATTCCTAGAAATAAACTTCTGATGCTGGTAGTTCATCTAGTCTATGGGACCTTCTTATTGCACCCTGAGCTGACTGAGATCCCCAATTTGTGGACCTTTGTCACAGGTACCTTGGCAAGCCAATACAGTTCCCTTCCTTAAGTCATCCCTGCTCTGGTTTCTCTCTGCTTGTTGTTGGATGGTCAATAATTGCTGTTTGCCTGGAGGTTAGTTCAATAGTAGCTACTCTACCACTACTATAACCTGGAAGTTCATGAGTAACTTTTCAACCTCCCTTGAGGCTATGCTTGGTTGCTTGCAAACCAAATTTATGTACCACTGTTGTGGTTTATACACTGCGTCAACTTGAGAAGTCTAGAAGCTTAATTAAGTAACTCAGCAGCTCTACACCCTAGGGTGTAGAGCAGAAGCAGTTATCTGTTCATTGTGTCAATTTGCGAATGTCAGAAGTTTAACTGAAAGACTCAGCAGGGAGTGCTACACCCGCCCTGCACAGGAGCGGCGGGGCTGGGGTGGGGTGGGGTTGTCCTGTGCACAATACAAGGGAGAAGAAGAGGCTTGCTCTTGCCCCTTTTTACTCTGGCTGCTTTTGCTCTGGCTGCTGCCTTGAAGTGTTGCCCCTATGCCATGCCACCCTGCCTTGGAACCAGCTGATTATGAACTGAAACCTCCAAAAACTGTAAGCTAAATAAACCTTTCCTTCCCTAATTTTGGGTGTCAGGAGTTTTGTCTCAGCAACGAGGGAAAAGTAACCAAGACAACCACTAAATCCATTTCTGTGCCTCAGACCCCAGCCTAGAATCTGGTGCTCTCTCTTTTGTTGGTCTATGAGAAAAACTGGGGCAACAGTAAGGATTTTCTATGGTCAAGCAGCTGCTGATTGGGTGTGACTTATCTTAAAATTGTCTTGGTAAAAAATGTCTTTCCCATTTTCTGGAAAATATTTATCAGGGTTTCGCCTCTATTACTGGAAAGCAGCTTTCAGACCCGGGTAGGAGGTTTGACTCTACCTGTAGGTGCAACTGCAGCCACTGCCATGCAGGTGTGTTTGTGCGTGCATGTGCTTGTGTGCAGGTATATTGGGGGAGCAAGAGAGTTTTTTTAAGGTTAAAAATTCCTTAATTTTTTATTCCTGGTACCACTGCCACAATTCACAGGGTAATATACCTGATGTACTGAAAAGAAAGAAAAAGACAAAGCTACAACAGATAAAAGACCTCAGGAATGTACATCTAATCTACACTGCATTTCATTAATCAATAGCTGCACTTTTTGCAAACTATGGCTATGACAGTCCTGAACCAGAAGGGTTTCCTGTTTAGGCTGCTTTTCTAACTATGAATCATAGCTCCTTCCATCACAGATTTTTACAGTTCCTCCAATGCATTTGGGACGACTGTCTCAAAGTAACCTGCAGCTTTCCTAACTCCTTGCTTTCTCTCCTGCTAAGAATGGTAGCCCTTTCTGTTTTTTTTTGTTTTGTTTGTTTTTTGTTTTAAAACCTTCTGCTATCATAGCCACCACTTCCACCACCAGATCCGTAACCACCACCATAGGGACTGCCAGAGCTTCTGCCACCAAAACTGCCCGCCTTCATGGATCTGTAATTTGACCGCTGTCATTCACTGTAATTTCCAAAATCATTATAGTTCCCACCACTACCATAGTTCCCACCATCAAAATTCTCTCTTTCATTGTAACCGTCATACCATCCTCTACCACCACTGTATCCACCACCTTGGTTTCCATATCCTGGTCCACCACCACCATACCCTCCTCTACTACTGTAACCAGACCCAACACCATAGTTCCCACCATCACCTCCAAATCCATTATATCCACCATCGCTTCTTCCATAACTACTTCTGCTGCCACCTCCTCTGCCACCATAGCCTCCTCTTCCACCAAAGTTTCTACCATGACCAAAATTCCCTCCACAACCTCCTAAGTTTCCTCCATGACCCATACAGTTGCCAGATCCACCTCCACGACCTCTTGGTGATCCAGCAGACTGCATCTCTTGTTTAGAAAGGGCCTTTCTCACTTCACAGTTGTGCCCATTCATAGTGTGGTAGTTCTGAGCAACAGTTTTATCAACTGTATTGTGATCATCAGAAGTTACAAAAGTAAATTCTCTGTTTTTCTCACTCTGCCTGTCTTCCATAACTTCTATGGTTTCAATCTTGCCATCCTTTTCAAAGTAGTCTCTCAAATTACATTCTTCGGTATCTTCTTTAATACCACCAACAAAAATTTTCTTCACTGTTAGATGGGCACCAGGCTTTACTGAATCCTCTCTAGAAACAGCTCTCTCTGGTTCCACTACAGCCCATCAACTCTGTGTTGTCGAGCACACATTGCTGCAGCCACCTCTTCAACACCAGAGTGAGTCACAAAACCGAAGCCCCTGGAGCCTTTTGTATGGGAATCTCTTGTTACCACACAATCTGTGAGTGTGTCCCATTTCTCTTAAACTATCACCTGTAGTTTCAAAGCTCACACCACCCACCAATAAACAGTTTCCTCAACTGCTTTGGTTCCTCTGAATCATGGCCCTCCTACCCCTGCGGCCACGGAGACTGTGGAGAGTCTGGCTGGGGGCGACCAGGCAACGGTTTTACCTCCATTTTGAGACTGCACAGGTGGGTTTTTGATTAGGGTAAGAATACAAAGTCTTTAGCAACATCTCAGTTTTTCCTAATAAATGGTTACCCTTCAGTCAACAATTCGACATATCCTTGGGCTGTTATTTAAATCTCCCAGGAGCAGCTTGACAAGGACATTGGCAAGTTAGTTCAAAGGACATTAGCCATCGATTCTTCTGGATTCTCTTAGCTCACTCTCTGTCCTGTGAGTTCTGTTACCAGGAAGAGATACACTGTACTACATTACTCTTTTCAGAAAACAGTGATCTAATATTATGCTTTTCATTCCCATCTAGTGTCAAGAAAAGCAGCAGTGATATGAAGAATTCCCTGCAACTTTCGTGCAATTGAAGAGACTGTTCATTATATTGTTCAATATCCTATATAAAGGCCTAGGAGAATGGCTCCCATCTTTTTGCCTTTTTAATCACAGAATCCTTTCTTCAAATAAAAGCTTATGTGGCAACATAATGCCTAAAGTAGATCAATATGGTTGAAATGGAAGGTGGAAGCTGTCGAGCCTTGTTTTGCTGATCCTCTGCATTTTTTTCTCTACCTCCTTCTTAATCCATCACTTCAGATTCTCCTGCATGATCTCTTACTAAAGAGCTCCCTGAGCAGAGTGTAAAAAGAAGTAGTGCAATTCTAAGGTAAACAAGGTAAACAATATTCTGAGATTTAATTCTGGGACAGAATTTCTCTCATCAGACAAATACAAGTGGTGATTGAACTATACAGTGCATGTTTAAATTTAAAAATTGTAGTACAGTAAAAGATACAGTGCCATTAATTCTCTTCAAAATGCCCAATCCCTTTTGACACACTTATCTCATTGTTCTTGCTGCTTTCTGAACAGGTTCTGGAAGTCTTCTTTTGAGTCCTTACAAGGTGCACTCAAAAATACAGTGAATGCTGCAGCTGAGTGCCATGCAGCAGGAAGGTGGGCTTGTAAACGCGTCACAAAGTGACCTCCCCTTCCTTACTGACTGCATCTGGCCCCATGTGACATTGGGCTCTTCCTCAATGTCAAAATGACCATGAAAGGTAAACATTTTGAATTGATTCAGGATATCAAGATGGCCGCGACAGCACAAATGCAGACTCTCGCAAAACGACCTGCAGAATGCTTCAAAGAGTGGCAAGAATGATAGGATGCGTGTGTTGAAAGTGAAGGGAATATTTTGGAGGGGATTAATGGTAATGTGCATTTTACTGTAATAAATGTTTAAAAATGTAAACATTCACTGTATTTTTTAGATCACACCTTATAGTCATTTTCATTTCAGCATTATTCATATTTGTAACTAAAAGTGTTTTTCTTCTTGCCTTGAGAGGAAATTTACATGAACTAGGTGCTCTTGTCTTTATTTCTTCTAATAGTCAGAAATGGTGGCCCCTTTTTATTTCAACTAAATGTGTAGAAGTGAGTTTATTATATTCCCCCGTTCAAGGTACATTATCACTGCTGGCTCAGACAAATCCTCTCTGTTCTAAGTACTTTTATTTATTTATTCTCTTTTATCACTAAACTGTATTTCTATCCCCATACACCTCCTCACCCAGTAACCATATTCTAATGGACTGAATGTATAACTTTATGTTAGGATATATTCCTTAAACATGTTGTATTGTTTGACACACATATGCCCCCCCCACACTGTTGCATACGTTGATATTTTATAATAATCTACTACTTTCAACAACTCCACGATACCCAGGGTGTACACCCAGGTTGCCACTAACAGCTGGCCACCACAAATAAAATCGCAGTGAGTACTCTGATACACCTGTCTCTTTGAAGCGGTACAAAAATTTATGTGGGACACAAACACAGCACGTGTGCATATTTAATTGGATGAAGTATTGGCTGATCATTCTCTAGAATGGCTTCCATCATCCACACTCTCTCAGGTTTTCTACCTCTTTAAATCCCTAACAATTCTTGCCATTATCCAATTTTCTATTTATTTATGCCAAGCTGTGCAATACTCTTTTTTTTTTCTGTTTTAGTTTGTATTTATCTTGTTCTTAATTATTTTGGGCAGATATTCAGATGCTTGTGTTTGATTTGCCCTTCTATAAAAGACATGCTTTTAGCCCCTGCCCACTTTTCTATTAAGGTTCTATCTTTTCCTTTTTATTTTCCAAAATTTTCTTGTATACTCTAAATCAGTATTTTTCAGTAGTAATATAATATGAGCCTTATACAAATTAAAATGCTTTAATAGCAACATTAAGAGTAAAAAGAAACCAGAAACATTACTTTTAGGAGCATATTTTATTTAATGTACTTTATTTAAAACAACATAGCCCAAATAATATAATTTCAGCATGCAATCATCCAGTTTATCAGAACTCCTCAAAAGCTGGTGTATATTTTACTTCTTGCATATTTTAATTTGGGCTAGTCACATGTCAAGTACTCAACAGCACATGTGGCTAATGGTTACTATATTGGACAGTGAAGCGATTTTTATATACTACCTTTTTAGTTCTATGCATTGTAGATATTTTTTCCCATTTTTAGCTCCTAAAAATGGACTCTTTGATGGTTTTTATAGATGTCTTAATTTAACTATTCCATTTGTTCTCTTGTATTTTAAGTGATCCTCTTTTGCATACTAGGTAACATACTTTTTTCATGCAAAATCTTTCATTTTCTACTTTTATTTCTCCTTGAGGCTCAGGCATAAAATTGCTCCAGCCAAAAGTTCTTTATACCTAGCTGTCTAAAGAGCTTCTATCTCTTACCAAATAAAATGATAACAATCATTTTGTTTCTGTTTCTGACAGGATAGGGAAAAAAGGTCATGATTTATCTTCCCATTGGAAATAAATTTTTAAAAAGGAAAAAAAGTGCTATGCACAGATCATCCATGCATGTGAATACATATATAGATACAAATCTATGAAAATCTGGATGTATTCATATATATGTGTGTATGAAACCACAGTTTTTCATATAAACGTGTATGAAGCCATAGTTTTAAAAACTGGTTATCAAGCAACAAGGGACAGTAGACCCTGAAAGATGGGAATCTTTAAGGTTTCTCCAGCTTACCACCTTGAGAGAGATCTTTAGGCCACAGAACAGGGAGGGAGGAACCACAGGAAGTCCCAGGAGAGCCCTAAGTTGCAAATATGGAGAGAGGAGTTGGGGGATGCTAGACCAGGACAGCCTGTTGGGAGGATAGAAAGAAAAAGAACAGAACTAGAGATAGAGATAGAAATAGAAGGTGGGAAGAAAAGAGGGAGGAAGAGAGATGAAAGACAAAAGGAGAGGAGAGGGGAAAGAAGAGGAAGGGAAGGGAAGGGAAGGGAAGAGGGGAGTGCTCATATCTAGATGTCCCCTCAAAGCCTCATATACTCAAGGTGGGGGACTTTTGGAGCTGACTGAATCATGGCTGTGAAATTCTGGATTAGTCCACTGGTTTAGCATAGTTTTCCATGTGGGTGATAGCATTACTGAAGACTCACCCTGAGTGTGGGAGGCACCAACCAATAGGTTTGCAGCCTGGATGGAATAAAAAGGGAAAGAAGGAAGTCTTGCTGCTTCCTATTGCCATACCATGAGCTATTTCTCTTCTGGGATGCACTTGTGCCATGGCACCTTGCCTTGGAGCCAGCTGACTATGGACTGAAACCTCCAGAAACTGTGAGCTAAATTTAACCTTTCCTTTTTTAACTTGTAGGTGTTAGTTATTGTGTCTCAGTGACAAGAAAGTAACAGAGAAAGAGAGAGAGAGAGAGAGAGAGAGAGAGAGAGAGAGAGAGAGAGAGAGAGAAAGAGAGAGAGAGAATACTGTGGAGATTTTTAGTAGGTCAGTTGTGAACCTTTTGAGTATCAGTCAGAATATGTAGAGGGGCAAACTAATGATACTGGACAAAGAATGCCTGCAGAAAGGCAGAATAAGGAATGTCAAAGCACATATAGAACTAGGGTTAATTAATCATTTTTCCACCAAAAACAGTAAAAACATATCAGTCTGCCCCACTCAGCAGAGCTTTGCTTCATTATTGGGGAAAAATTCCACCCACCAGCAGAGCAAAAGTACATTTTTAGAGAGCTTCTTAAAAATCTAAAATACCTTTTTCTCTACATTATCTCACTGAATTCGTTCTTTGAAAGCAACCTGTGATGGATATCACAGCAAGCTCTTTGAAAGGTAAGGGCACAGACGCAGGAAAGGTACCTGCCTTCCCCAATCTGGCTGAGTGCATATAAGGTGCAGGGAAAGATAAATCCAAGAACTCGGAAGCACAATGCATCTGAAGCATTACCCCAGCACTTGGCTCTGGGAATTTCTCATGGTACTGATTTTCTTCTCCCATGATGCCTATAGGGACGGGGAGGACATTACTAACTTACTGGAGAGGTAGGAAATGGTTGAGCTGGCCTCGCAATTTCCAGCTCATCTGATTAACATCTGATATGAATGCTGTGTCCAAAAGGGGTAAGGTCCTTATGGACTCATATGTAAAAACGATGAACTTTTGAAACTTTCTTGGGATGCACCACATTGGAGATCTGAAGCCTTTAAAAAAATTCCAACAGGTCATGTTTTGGATGAAGTATTTGGTTTACATTTGGGGGTCCTTGCAAGAAAATAATTTATAATGTAGTAGGTGCTCATAGCAGGAGAGCCTATTCCCCCGTCACCTCAGGGAAAGCGACTGCAGAGTGAAAGAATCGGTAGAATTATGCATTCTTTTTAAACTACTCTGTGTCTCTTCATTTTGAGAGAACCTGAATGGTGGCATTTGGGTGAATTAAACCTGTTTATGATGTGCCTTGACCACATACAGCCCTCAAACCATCCCTTGACCGTTCTGTGGCTGTAGGAGGTACTACACACTAACATTGGACTCCTCCCACAGAGCCCAGACTTGAACCCAGGACCCAACTCCACTAAGGGCTGACCCTAGGCAGCAGTCACCAACAGATGGACACTGGCATGGATGTGGGTAGCTGGTTGTCAACCCTGAACTGTATCAATGCTGCCCACGTTCAGAAGTACATTTGAAGCATTTTCAAAAGTAGCAACCACTAGGAAATGTAGATGGACACTTTAATTTCAATTATGGAAGGCAGAATTGGCCCAACCCCCAGACCCCTGAGTTTGAACCCCTATGCCTGTATGAAACTTCTGCAGAGGAGTCTGCGGCCCAAGTGGGAGGGAAGATGGGAGGCAGGGACTGAGCTCAGGAACTAAGAGGCTTCGAGTCTCCTGCTCAGGCGGCAGGACACAGCCAAGGGCCAGGAAGTGGAAGAAACACAGGATCTCAGTCAGAATGCCAGCTCTGCCACTGAACAGCCCAGCTTCTGCTGGTCTTGCGGCTCTTCCTTCTTTTCTAAGACACAGATGATAAGTGTTGCTGATCCCTTGTGAAGCTGGGAAGACTGAATGAGCGGCAATGGTGGGCTCAAATGAATGGTCCTTGTAGGAAACACCCTCGGGGGTAATTCCACCCCTGATCCAGTGTCGTGGAGCTGGGTGTGGCTCACACCAGCCAACTGCATTCTCCCCACCCTTCAGCCCTGCATTCCTGAGGCCTCTTCCTGTCGAACGCTTCTCCACACCAATCTGCTTTCACATAAATCAATAAATGGACAGATGAACCAAATCGGGCATTAGAATATTTGCAAAGGGTGGCTCTCAAGACAACAGACTCATGAAATAATCCATTTTGGCATGGGGTGAATTTATTCCAACCAAAGAGCCATCGCCAGTGTCAAAGGCAGTTAGCATCACGCTACCTCTGTATCTATTTCTTGTTAGCTCTCCAACATCAAACAGTAAACACATTTCACTGTTTTGCAAACCTCTCCCAAGCAAATATTCTGACAGCAACATTAACCACTCTCCTCCCCTCCTGCCACCCCTCCCTTGGCTTTGCCTTTCCCTTGCTCTTACATTCCAAACATTTCAGGTTCAAGACCCTGGAAGCCTGCTGAGCTCATGAGCAAGAGCGGAAGAAAGTTTCAACAGAATATTTTCTCTCTTGATCACCTTTCTCTTCACCACAGCTAAAAATATACATTTCTCCATCCCACCTTGTCAATTCCCCTATAATTAGAAGGGCGGCCAGAGTCTCACCTGCCAAATCTCTATCCCAGAGCAGAATTTAGGGAGCAGATGGGGAAGGTGGGTGAAGAGAGGAGGGTAGAGATGGGGTAGCAGAAACCCAGGGTTTTGTGCTAATAGTTCCTGGTCAGTGAAGGGAGGGAGGCTAGTGTAGGAAGGGTGATCCTGTTATTGGGGGAGATGGCTACTGGGGGTCCTTTCCTATCCTCAAAGCTCTAGTCAGTCTTTCCACAATTGCTAGGTATGTGAATAAACCAGATCTCCAAGGATCTCACTGCTTTGTACCAGAGAAGAACAGAAAAGCAGTCAGAAAGCTGAATGAACAGTGGTATGTCTTAGAAGGGGTTTAAATATTTGCATTGGTTATTTCTGGATTAGGATCTGGGTTTGAGGAACATTGCATTTTCTGCATTTTCCTGCATTGCTTGTTATTTCTTTAAAATAATGAGCATGTGCACTTTATAAAAAGTGAGAAATTAATTGCTCTAATTAAAACAGTGTAAGATGATGAATTTTCTAGAAGTCCATTACAGCCTGGAAGTACACAGGTCTGAAAGCAAGTGGGACCCTCTGGTTGAAGATAATTTCTGAACTGGAGTATAACTAATTTTTAATACAGGCCCTGTTTTAGGTTTTGAGAGCAATAAGTGCTGGAACAGAATATGATGTAGGAGAGATGACAGGTAGAACTGAGGGCCAGGAATGGGCCAAACTGAGAGGACCTTACACGCCAGCCTAAGAGGCTGACATTTCTTGGCTCTTCGGCCAGGGGAGTGGATGCTTATGGCAGCATGAGGTGGTGTGTCAGGGAGACCGCAGAGCCCCAAAATAAACCACACAGTGCACACTTCCTGAGACATCTGTGTTACTTGAACATCCTTGGGGAAGGGAAGGGGTTAAGTTATTCTGCAATGGTTGGAATTCTATAGATAGATAATTAAAAAATAACTTGCTATAGCATTCAAATAAGCCCATGTTGATCATGGGAGCACCTTTGGGTGGATTACAGTTTGGATATGTGTGTTGTCCTTTGTTCTCTTTGGTAGGTTTGAGGAGACCTGCTGTGGTGACAGGAAGTGAAGGGTAGTGTCACCATCTTTCTTCTGCTTTTGCATGGTCACCCAGTAACTGGCATGCAGAGGAAGCGGGAGATCTGAGGCGTGGATGCTGGTTAGGAGGCCTTCAGAATAGTGCCTGACCATGGGGCAGATGTGCGAGGAATATGGGAACAGATGGACTGTATGTTTTGGGAGAGGGAAGAATAGGTAGGAGTGGAGAATGAGTCTGTCTTTAGCCAGTGCGGGGAGGGATACCATCAGCCACAGCGGGAAGCATAGGAGGAGGAAGAGGAAGTTTTATTTTGCACGTCTAGATGGTGCTGAGCATGTGATGAGTCAGGGAGCAGGTTCTGGGGTTGGGGGAGAAACAAAGACACAACGTATGACAGCAATTTCAGGGAGCGGTGGAAGAGGAGGGCCAGGTAAGGAGAACCCCTGCTCTTGTCCTGTAGCTGCTCCATGCAGCGTATGGGAATGTTCAGCCTTTGCTTCCCAGCCTACACTGCACCTCTGTCCTGTGTCTTTTGGGCAAATGTTGAGTCAGCTTCCAGCTTTTTGATTCCCCTGAAGCCTTCTCTCCTAAGTGGAAATGCCTTCCTTTACACCTTTTCTGGTTCACCCAAAGTTTCAGGCACAGCATTTGTAACACTTGGTGAAATATTCCAGAATGTTCTAGATTCCATGGGTGCCCATCCTTCTGTGCAGTAGGTACTCAGTGAATATTCTCCAGATGAGTGAATTCATTTTGGATTCTGCTTCAAAAAAGAAGGAGAAAGAAGCAGGAAATGTGTGTGTGTGTGTGTGTGTGTGTGTGTGTGAGACAGAGAGACAGAGACAGAGACAGAGAGACATCTCCATCAAAAGCACCAAACACATCAAAGAATTATTCACTGAGAAGTGATTGGGAGAGGCCCTTGCCAAGAATAAGTTTCTGGCAGTATCTAGATGGCTTGTATGTAGACGTCCCCACAAAGCTTCATGTGCCCATAGGTGTGGCTTTTCAGAGATGGCTGGACCTAGGATATGCGACTATGGGTTAAGGGTGTGTGATAACTAAATCAGTCCACTGAATGGTTTAGCAGAGTTTAGTGTGTGGATAATGGGAAGACCCATCCTGGGTGCTGGTGTCATCATTCAGCAGGCTTGTAGCCTGAATGGGATAAAAGGGAAAGGAAGGCTTGCTGCTGCTGCTGTCTGATTGCCTGCTGCACCATGGACTGTTTCTCCTTTGTGATTCCCCTCTGTTGTGCTACCCTGCCCTGGAGCCAGTTGACTATGGACTGAATCTTTTACAAACTAAACTAAACTAAAACTTTCCTCCTTTAACTTTGGGTGTGGGTATTCTGTTTCAGGAATGAGAAAAGTAACTAAAATAGGCAGGTTGGGGACAGAGACATTATAATGAGCATGTGTGTATGTATGTGTATGTGTGTATGTGTATGTGTCAAAGAGTGACTAGGGGATAAGAAAGTGGGAACACTGATTAAAGACTTTCTTTCCCCCATGATGCTCAGACTAAAAAAGAAAGAGAAAGATAGATAAGATAATAATCACAAGTGACAGATTTTAAGACTTGAGGGGTAGGAAGTGCAGAGGGGAAATCTGACCATGTGGAGTGAATGGATACAAGTGACTGGACTGAATCAAATGACCATGAGCAAAAGTGGAGGATTTCATTTTGAACCTGAAGCTGGACAGCTCTCCCACTATGGGGTAGATAGAAGGTGACGTGAAAGACCAGGGTAGATTACAGAGATTGCTTGAGACCAGGGAGGACTATGAATGGGAAAGGAGGCTAGTGCAAACAAAAGACTGGTGACTGCTTTGGATCCACCTGATCTCCAGTCCTCATGTTTATCTGACTTTCTTCCCCAGCTCAGAAGTTCATGTACTGCTGCAGTGAAGCGAGTTTGCAGGACAGGTATCACGAAAGAATGAGAGTGTGAGAAAGCAAAGAGCTTGGCGTAGGGACAGTTGAAGCTCATGACCTGACTTCTAGAGTGTACAGGAAAGGAAGGAAAAGACAGGAGACTGGGAGAACACACAGGTTCCAGGTGTCAATGAGGTGGAAATTATGGAGGTAAGAGAGCAAGAGAAGAAGGTTGTGATCTGAGAGAGCGATGACAGAGTTTGAGAGGTGCAGTGAGTTGTGCCATGTCTAAGACACAGAAGGCTGAAATTCACACGGCTGCCTTTGAAAACTGAAGGAGATATGCCCAGGCCAAGGGGGAGTCCAGACGTCATTTCAGGTGCCGAGTCACCAGGAATGTCCAGGGTGTGACAGGAAGTGACTGGGAACAGGCCAGCCAGAGGGCTAGATTTAGAAGAGGAGGGAGCTTTGCACGCTTTTGGGAGCACAGTGGTGTAGAAGCATGGAGCTTCCTGATGTCCAGCTGCTGATCAGATCCTCATCCCCAAGCACAAGATGATCTGTCCTGCTTCAGCCCCTCTGGAACGTACTCCTTCCTGCAGCCTGCTGTCAACATGCTGCTGGCCTTCAAACCCTGATGCCATCCTCTTTCCTCTTCAGAGCCCTCCAGTGACTCCTCAAGATCTGATCTTAACCTTCTCATTCACCTTAATTTTTCAACCTTTTCATGGCAGAGCCAACCCTAAGCGTATCGATTCCTTATCACCCTCAACACAACTGTTGTCCTTACCTAGAATGATGGCTACTCTTGTTCTAGCTCCTGGACACATCTCACCTTCTTTAGTTACAGCAAGATGATATCCATGACTTTCATCCTCTTCATGAAAACTTCCAGGATCAAAATGGTGATTGTGGCCTTCTGTGAACCTTATTCACTTTGGCATGCAATGGCACTCTGCTATGCGTTTTTATTTCATGGGTGCTCACCAAGGTGCAAGGTGAACACCACAGTCCTTCATTGATATTTCAGGAGTTGCCAGTCCCTCTGGACCCTTGTTCACCAAGCTGCTCTGTAGCCAGGTGTGTTTGGAAGGGTGATGCCTGTTCTGCCCGCTCATGGGGATGTAGAACACACATTTTTATTTTGGCCGATGGCCACTTCTATATTCTAACAGTATCACAAGTTTCATTTTGGTTAATATGTGGCATTAATACAGTTATGAAGTCTGAATTTTGTTCACTGAGGAGCCAAGGAAGGCTCTATTATTTCATGTCCTTTCTCGGGTGCTTGTATCAGGATTTATAACAGCTTCGTTTGTATTTTTATAGCATTCTTCCTCAGAGGCAGCTGACCTCCTGTTTCCACCCGGATCAATGCCGCAGGCCCTCTGGGACTCACTTTTTCCAAATCTCTTCACCAGCACTCACCTTTCCCATTCGAGTTTTCTTCTGAGCCATTTCCACGGATCTATGGTTTTCTCTTTTTGAATTCTTCCTGGTACTTTCTGATTTCTAACAGCTTCCTGAGCATTTGCATGTGCCTTGTAGGTCTAAAAAATAGCTTTATTTTGTCCTCATGCTGGAATTATAGTTTAGTTGGAAATTTAATTCCAGGTTGAAAATAAATTTCCCCCTGAATCTTGTCTTATAACATCATGGAGAAGTCAATTGTCTTTTGTATATTGAAACTTTTGATGCGACATTTTTCCTTTCTGGAAGCATTTAAGGGATTATTTTATCCCTGTTGATTTAAAATTTCATGAGGAGTCTTGATGTGAGGTCTTTATTCATTTATTTTGTTGGCCATCAGAGAGTCATTTCAATCAAGAAACTCATGTTTCAGGTTATGGAAATGTTTTTGTAGTACAGAGTACATAATTCTCCTGTTTTTCCCCCATTCTTTGTTTTTGCAGTATTTACTAGATAATTGTTGGAGCTCTTGGATTAGCCTCTGAATTTGCTTTCTACTTTTTATCTTTGTCTTTCATTTTCTTCATTTTGGAAGATGTTGACTTGGTCTTTGAGCGATTCTATGAAAACTTTAATTTCAGCTATTATATTTTTATCTTCCTGGAATGCTCTCCCAGCCATACTCTGTCCTGCAACCTGCCATCAACATTCTGGGCTTTATTCTTTGTTTTTTAAAACTGCATCCTACTTTTGGTTCCATGGATGCAATATTTCCTCATCTTAATTAAAGAAATTTAAAGTGGTTTTTAATTGAAATTTTATTCTGTTTTCCACAGGTTCCTCTGGGTTCTTTTTCTCTTTTTTTGATTGTTGTTTTACATATTTCATGGTTGTCACCCAAATTTTTGAGTAAGGTCCTAAAAATGATCAGGAGGTCTCTGTCTCTGTCTCTGTCTCTGTGTCTGTCTGTCTGTCTGCCTGCCTGTCTCTCTTTTTCATAGTAGTGGGAGGAGGATTTAGTACTTGGCTTCACTGCAGAGGGATCGAGTACCAAACAGGATAGATCTTTTTCTTTTTGGTGGAAAAAGAAGAGAACTCATTTTTAGGGAAAATCAGTCTCTTCCTGGGGCCTCTTTTTCTGTTCATTTCTTCTCTCTTCCTCTCTCACTTTTCCTCCCTTTCTCTCTTTCTCTCCTTCTCTCCTTCTCTCATACCTACCAGTATAACTGTTTCTATGTCTAAGTGTTTCACTTCTTAGAGTTGGGAGGATGTGGGGAGCTAGAGAGGGTGTTTTTCACTGTTTGAGGCACAAATTCCCTTAGTTCTATTCTTAACCCAAGTCTCAGGTCTGCCTTCCTTTTTGCAGGCCTCCCTGCCTGGTGCCTTAGCATTTTCAGCTCAGTGTAGTTAGGAGTCCCAGCTATGCTTTACCACCTGGGCAGGATGCATGGTCACAGAGCTTTCGGAGTCAGAGGAATATCTGGATAGCATCAAACTCCAGTGCCATCTGTTCTCTTGAAAGACGTTCGGGGGCTCCACAAGACCTGGCCTTAACCTCCTTATCCACTTTTAATTTTCAATGTTTTCCTGGCAGAAAGAACCAATTCTAAGTACACCAATTCCTTATTACTCCCAAACGCAACTGTTGTCCTTATCTGGAACCATGGCTTTTCTTCTCCCACTTTCCGCACGCTTCACACATTTTTCAGTTATGGGAAGCTGGTATCCGGTTTTGCGTCCTGTTCAACTGTTCAGTGCAGCTCTTTCTCAGCTCTGACCCGTCCAGGGTTTCTAGGGACCCCAAGCCTCACACTGCCAGATGTCTGCATGCTTTGCAGATGGATCAGCGTGCAATGCGTGAACTTCCCTCTGCAGGTCCTGGAGCGCAGTCCCTTCCCTCTGCCCAGCCAGCTGCTGATCTCCGGCTCCCATTCTGTCTGGGAAAAGTGAGTTGAAATCGCTTCTCTGCACTGACTCTTCTTTTTCTCTGCTGGCAGTTATCACTTATTTCATCACTTTAGAAACTTCACAAATATTCAATTTCACATTTTAATCAGAAAACTTAGTGTACATTTTTGTGCAAAAAAAGAAAAAAAATGCTATGCAAGCTATCATAAGCCCAGCACTGCTTAGCACAGCAAGTGTCCCTCGAGAACCTGATGACTCACTTAGTGACTCAGCCTTCGTGAGCAGGTCTAGCACTGTGTGCTATTAGTCTACACACTGAGCCAGGGGACATGAAGAGCAGATGAGCCCTCTGGGAGGCATGTGGGGAGGTGAGAACTGCTCTTACTGCTAGGTCTAGTTGATGAGGAGTGAGGGAACCCTGGGGGGTTTTACATCTCTGTTCTCAGCTTTTGACGTTAGCACACTGTGTGATTCAGGCTGCACAGTGAGTGCCGTGTCTAGTCAATGCAGGAATGGGTAACACCCATAACATTCTTGGCCCATGGTGTTTATGTTTCCAGTCGCCTTGAATTTGATCGTTAAACCCCTGTAGCCTTCCAGGAAGAGCCCTTACACCTTGAGGAATGAGAAATGCAAGGGTCACAGCCAGGTTTCTAGGGATGGCCTTTGCTTCCCCAACCCTGGCTGCCAAAAACCCAAGTAGACTTCTAGGTCTTCTTTCCCTTGGGATTTTCTATGCTCTCTGGGAAAATGAGGTTTGGCCATGGGCCTCTGGCTGTGATCCTTCATGCTTTCTGCAGAGAGCCCTGCATGGAGCGCAGCTTTGCTGTGTTCCTGCCAACACTGGGCTCAAGGACCTTAGCCAAGGTCCTCAAGCTGATGTCACCATGTCCTTTGCTCTTGGGCTTTGGCACTGTCTTTGTCCATCTTCTGCGGCTATAAGGGAATTCCAGATGGGGTAATTTATAAACGGTAGTTCATTTGGCTCATGATTCTTGAAGCTGGGAGGTCCAAGACTAGAGGGCTGTGTCTGCTGGAGACATTTTTGCTACATCATAACATGGTGGAAGATATTACATGGAGAAATAGAGATGAGAGAGAGAAAGAGAGAGAGAGAGAGAGAGAGGTCAAACTCATCCTTTCATCAAGATTTCACTTTCACGATAACTTACCCATTTCCATCACTAAGTCATTATTTCAGGAGGCAGAGTCCTCCCTCATGCTATCATCTCTTAAAAGTTCCACCTCTTAATACTTTTATGTTGTGAATTAAATTTCCAAATATGAACTTTGGGTGAATGTGTCTTCCATCAGAGGTGTGGTCATCTTAGGAAGCTACGGCGATAGAGGCTCAAATACCGATCTCCATTCAGCTGGAGCATTATCTGAGGCTCAGAGAATCCTCCCTTTTTTCCCTTTAGTTGGCCTCCACTTCTTGAGTAACTCAAGACTGTCTTCCAGGGGTTTGCAATTAGTTCTTAGATTTTTTTCTTTGAAACATGAAATAGTGTCAACCCTATTTTGAGACACTTGGATCCAGTCTCAGAACAAGATTAGCCAACTTTTGAGCTTGCAACTGGAGTTTCCGATCCTCGTTTGAGGCTCTGACAGGACTGAGAGTAGAAAGCATATTGGTATCTCAGCAAAAGATTTAGTCAAATTGCAGTTGGACAACCTGGTTAGGTTTAACCAGGACAATTCTGTACTTCTTTGGTCATAGAAGTTCCCTCTCCTCTTAACATCTACTAGCACCTGTACCAGTTATACCCCCGCTGGAAACAGCCGACACTCTCAAAATAGGATAATTTTAGGAGGACTAATTTAGAAGGGGATGAATTCCCAAGGTGTGGGCAGTGTGTAGTGGACAGTGCGTGGGCCCGGGCCAGTGCTGCTGTTAGCACCTGTCCCTCAGGGCAGCGAAGATAACAGAAGACCGGAGGCCAAATTTCTCAGCTAAATGGCGGTTTCCATGCAAAGCTCCAATTCCGTGACTCTGATCACTGTCCTTTCCCACAGTGGCCTCTGATCCCCTGGTGGGGTGGGGTGAACACTGACTCAGTGTCCAGCTTGGCAGCCCTTCCTATCAGAGCCTGGGCTTGGTCCTCACCAGCTATGACTGCAGGAAGTGAGAATCTTCAGCGCTGCCTTGGGGTATATCCAGGTTTCGCTCACTTTTTTAATATAAAAAATAAAATCCTATAAGAAAGGATCATTCTAATCCTTTGTCTTATTTTACTAGCATACATTTAGTGTAAAGAATAATTTTGTTGTGGCATAGTCATACATTTATATGTCACACTTTGATCTTTTCTACCCCCGTTACCCTCCTTTAATCCCTCCTCACATTCCTTTTCTCTAGTAGTCTCCCTTCTACTTTTACGCCATCTTTATTTAACCTTTATACCTCACATAAGATGTTGAACGTGTGATACTTACCTTTATGAAACTGGCTTATTTTATACAGCATGATATCCAGTTGCATTCATTTTCCAGCAAATGACCACATAATGTTCTTTGCAGTGGACTCTTCCTCCATCACGTACCTGTATCACATTTTCTTTACCCATTCATTTGTTGATGGACACCCAGCCTGTGTTGTTAGCTTAGCTATTGTGAACTGCACCACAATAAACACAGAATGCAGGTATCTCTGCGGAATGCTGCCTTTAACTCCTTTCGTCTGTATGGAGAAGTGCTATAGCTAGGGAGTATGGTAGTTCTATTTTTAGTCTGTTAAAGAACCTTCCTCCTGATTTCCATAGTGACTGTGCTAATTTACATTTCCATCAACAGAGTACAAGGGCCCCACCCAGGGGTTCTTTGATCACCTGAGGGCTCCGTGGGGTGCTGTTACTCGTTTTCCTGGTTGTCACCACTTTTTCTCAAACCTCTGTGTTCTCTCTTTTCCCCTGCTCCTTTCCCTTCATCACCCTTTCACCTACCACTGCTCTATTTTCCACCTATGTCTCTGCCTTTCTCCAAATCCCTTTTTTTCCTTTCTTCTCTTCTTGTGTTTTTCAGTCTCATCTCTCTTTTGTGATAGTTTTTTTTAAAAATAGTCTGTGATAGTGTTTTTTTTTTTTTTTAAATCCCAGAAGTGTATCTGCTAATTGTATTTTGGGAAAATAATTATGCAAGTTAAGATGATTAGATAATGAAAGCATTCCCTGGCCTCTTTAGCAAATGATGATGGGATGGGGATGGGATCCGAGACCCTTTCTCCTGAAGCCCACAGGTTGGCACAGCCCTTCTCAGAACACTGGGAACATTCGGGATGGACTCAGATCCCTCCCAGGCTCTGCCAGAGGGCGACTTCTGGAACTGAACCGGGGAACACCCATAGCTACTTTGTGGCCCTCCAGGAGGGCAATGACCAGAAAGTCCCACAAAATGGCTTGGGGCTGAGAATCCTGTGACACTCTTAGATCTATGCGAAGACGCTTGGAGTTTCTCAAGCATAATGTATGCACGTACACACACACACACACACACACACACACACACACGGCAAGGCTATGGCTTCCCTCAGGCAGAGGGTCTTGGAGATACTAAGTTGCTGAAACAGATCCACTCTGGGATTGCTTCCTTGCTCACTAATGATGGCCATAAACTTCCTACTCACTCACTCTTATCCTACAGTGGGCATGGGTATGTGCTTCCCTTCTCTGGGTTCTGTTCTCAATCCAGCCCAGCTGACTTGTGGGACTTTCTGGGCACACCTGGGCCATCACAGGAGTCGGTCACACCCCCACACCCAGTCATCTGCTGGTCTGCAGGGTCGGGGGGACTCAGGGAGTGCTCTAATTCTAAGTCTCAGGGGCACTGAGAAAGGTGCTGCAGAGTGACAGGCTAGGAAGGGACAGAAACAAGGCTCAGATGGAATGGGCAAGCGGGGTCAAGGAAGTGGGTCAGGACAGCATGCCTTTGGTGGTGAACTGAGGACCTGGAGGAGCAACTGTGAGGGAAAATGGAAGATAATTAATGCTGACTTAAAGGGAGAACTTGATGCTCAGAGTGGCTAGATTATATGCCCAAGTCATCTGGTTAGCCAGAAGGAGGGCGATGGTGCAAACCCAAAACCCCTGGTTCTCTCACTGGCTTACCTTGCCTGGAGAGTAGGACTGCAACAGGATTCCAGGGTTAAATTTATCAACCTCAAGAAAGAGGCCACCGTAAAGACCCCTTGGCAGCCTGTGTCCACTGAAATGTGTGCTGTCCGTTGGAATGTGTGATCCATGCCAGACTTCAAGCACAAGAAATGCAGGAAATTTCCACCAGGTTGACTTGACGATCCCTTTCTGAATCTTTTTTTTTTTTTAAAACATCTTTTAAAAAATTTATTACTTTTACAATCATCTTGGGGAATTGTACATGTACACAATACAGCTTGTTTCTTATATATTTTTTTAAAATCCTCTTTCACTTCCCTCCCTTCTCCTCTAATTCCCTTTTCCTCCTTTTATTCTTACTGGCATTATTAATCTTAGTTCATGTTTATGGCATATAACGTCCGCATTCTTTGAGGTTATTAGGATCCTGTACACAGGACATCTTCACTCAATTGCCCATACCTTCCTCCTTGCCCCTCACCTTTGGTCCCCTGGACCTGTTCCCATCTGCAAGAGATCCAACTCCTCCCTTTATTTTTCTCTTACTTTGTAGTTTGCCTTACTTAAATGAGAGATACCATATAGTATTCAAGCTTGTGTGTATGATTTATTTCACTCAACATTACATTTTCTAGGTGCATCCATTTTCCTACAAATGTCTCAAATGTATCCTTCTTTATAGCTGAGTAGAATTCCATTATATATAGATAGGACAATTTCTTTATCCAACTGTTTGCTGCTGAGTACACAGGCTGCTCCCAGGGTTTAGATTTTATGAATTGTGCTGTTGTCCTATAATCTTCAGCCATAGCATTTCCCACCTTGCCATAACTGACCCCTGGTTTTCAGTTGGCCCATGGCCGCTGGGTCTTCAGATCAGCATCCTGCTCTGTCCTCGGGGTTAGCAAAGGACATCATCTCACAGGAAGTTTAACAGGAAGGAAGGGGGCACAGAGAGAGGACTCTGGCTCCTTCATTTTCTTCCTTCAACTTATTGCTACATGTCTTGGCACAGATACAGCATGATCCACTCCAGGGGCTCCCAACTTCAGGATCCTCCTCCCTCGCTGCCTCCAAGAGGAAAACCAATGGGCTAAATTCCACCTTGAATACACAGCCTCATCCTAGCCAATGACCCCTTCTTATGGGCTTCCTGGAGGTGCAAGCACCGTTCATCACAATGACAGCCACTAGGTCTGTGAAGTTTAACAATTAAAAATATGCCACACCCAATTACATGTGAATTTCAGATAAAAAACAAATACAGTTTGTCTTAGTTACTTTTCTTGTTTCTTAGAAAAAATAATTGATGCTCAAAATCAAAGTAGGAAAGGCTTATTTTAGCACATAAAATACTGCAGACTGTGGGTTTCTGTCTACAGTTGGGTGGTTCCAAGGCAGGGCGGCATGGTAGAGGGACACTGCAGAGGAGAAACATCCGTGGCGGGGCAGGCAGAAAGCAGCAAGCAGTGGCAGCACCTAGCCTGTCTTCTTTCTGCCCCTTCATATTCCATCCAGGCTACAAGCCTGTTGATTGTTGTCACCCAAACCTGGCACGGGGCTTCCATTATCTACACCACTAACCCCAGTATCACACCTTTAACCCACAATTACATACCCTAATCAAAACCTCTTTGTCTTTTTAAATTTTATTTTAAAGATAGTAAAATCCAACAAAACATAACAGAACAAAGTCAATCAAAACAAAGCAGTAGAACTGGTACAGAACTTCAAAGCAAGGTACTAGGAAAACAATAGCTACTATAGTATATCTTGTTATCTTCAGAGTACTTGACCATTCCAACAGGTACAGTAAAATCAAACCAAAAACAAAACAGAATAAAACCAATAAAAACAGAATATGAAATAAAGCAAAAAAAATTAATCAGAATAAAGCAAAACAATGAGAACAATATTGGGCCTCAAAGACAAGACAGAAGGGAGTCCCCCATGTTTCTACATTGCATACTGTCATCTTCCCAAGAGA
>RJWM01007079.1:57209-80317 GCA_004363535.1 Dasyprocta punctata | reverse complement strand
AGAAGAAGAAAGGAGAGGGAGAGGGAGAGGGAGAAGGAGAAGAAGAGGAGGAAGAAAAAGAAGGAGAAGAAGAAGAAGAAGGGGAAGAGGAAGAAGAAGAGGGAGAAGGAGGAGGAGGAAGAGGAGGAGAAGAAGAAGAAAAAGAAGGAGGACAATGATGATGAGGACAAGGAGGAGGAGGAAAAAGAGGAAGAGGAAGAGGAGGAAGAAAAAGAGGAAGAGGAGGAGGAGGAAGTAAGAATGGAAGTCAAGATGCTGGAGACAAAAAAGGATGGGGAAGGAAGCAGCAAATGCATTGATCAGGGAAGTCATCACAGAGAGAGTGACACTAGAACAAAAAAAGATTTGGAGAAACAGAGCAAGACAGTTCTGTTATCAGAGGGGAAAAAATGTTCCAGGCAGAGGAAACAGCAATTGTCAAAATTCTGAGGTCGGAAGGAGGCATAGTCAAAAAAGAGCAGAGTCACTCTGTCAGCTCCTGCCATTAGAAGTCTGAGGCAATAGAGAGGCATGCTCTTGGTGCAAGAAAGGAAGCTAAACAGATAGGGGGAAATGTAGTTGAGATCTATAGAGCTGCTCTTCCTGTAAAAATAGTACCAAAGAGAAGAGTTGCTTCATGAAGGACGCAACAGGATGCTATCTAAATGAACTTCCAAGGTTCCTTCCTGAAGAGTCTTAGTGATTGAGGAGTAAGCCCACCCCATGCACGGTAGCAGCCCAGTGATGAGAGGGGTGGAGGTTTGACTTCTGCACTGGAGAGACCCTTCTAACGTCCCACTCTGCTTTCTCTGACTACGTGTGAGCTTTGTGCAAATGACACCAACTCACACAAGCCAGGCATTTGGTAAGTGTTTGCATTCATAAATTAACCTGCATGCTTTAAGTTTGCATGGCTGGTTCAATATTTTCTGACGATTTAGCTTTTCTAAAAACTTTTGCAGAGAAACAGAAAGATAACTGGCCCCGAATTTTATCTGCTTTGAGTAGCAGACATTCCAAGACATTCTCTGAAGAGTTTGAATGTCTGTGTCTCCCTAAAGTTCCTAAATTGAAATTCTGACCCCCAAAGGTGATGAGAGACTATGTGTTAGGAAGTGAGGCTTTGGGAAGGTCGTAAAAGACCTCCCAAAAATAATAAAAGATCCAAGGGAGCTCCCTGACCCCTGCTACTCTGTGAAGACTCAGCAAGAAGGTGCTGTCCATGCACTAGGAAGCAGGGGTTCACCAGATCTGCAGTACCTTGACCTTGGACTGCTTGTTTCTAGCATTTTGTCACTGCAGCCCAAACAAATCAGGGCCGTGATATAGCTAATCTAACCAGCTAAGGGACTCAGTGGCCTGACCCAAGTAAAACATATTACTATATATTTTTCAGTCTAAACAAAGTTCTTGACTTAAAATGATACTGTAGTATGTTATGCTAAATAAACAATATGTGCACAGGTACTGCCTTTGTCCCATTATAAGCACTTAATTCTGACTGAACATTTTTTAAGAAAGAGAAAAAACATCAAATTATTAAATTTCAGGTTTTAAAGATAAGCTGTCTAAAGTCCATTAAAGTATATATGCTTGAATGCTCTCTCATCTCAAAAAAGTTGGAAAACAAAAAACGAGAAACCTTGCTTCCCTAAAAATATCCATGCCAAACTGCAAATACGTATAGAGAAGTTGTCACTTAATAATAGCCAGGCAAACTCTTATAAAAACACCTGAAACTAGTATAACAATAATTACTCACTTGAAAGCTCCTGAGCCTGGCATGACTTCTGCATTTGTGTGAGCACTATGTGATCCCATTTGATTCTGTCTCATTTCACAGTAACACGGTGTCACATATAATGATGTTATCAACCTCAGAAAAACATGTAACTGTTGTAGCAGGATATCTTAATCCTGCTAAATTGGTAGTTTGTCACTAATTTGCTGCAGCACTAATTTTAGGTACAAGCACCGTGGATAGCAATCCACCTGTATTTACCAAGTGCAGACGCAGCAGCCCGGCCCTTTCCTTCAGCAACACTGCCACCTTCTGTTTCCTGTGGACTTGAACTTTTAGCTCTGTGTCTTCAAGAGTCCTGAGACTGACTTCAGGTTCATATATGCTTACAATTGGAAGAGACCATAAGAAAGTCTCATCAATCCCCCACGTTCTACAGACAGGAACCTGAGATCCACAAGAATTAAGTCAATTCCCAGTGTCATAGTTATACCGTTCAGATTAGAATTTACAAATGACCAATTCTCCTGAATACTCTTTCTACCAACATATCTATTATTAAATGGCACAGTGTGAAGAAGTTACCTTGAGTTTAATTATAGTTTTTTTCCAAGTATGAGACTTTAGATTAGCTTTATTTGGTACTTTTTGCTTATTTACATTACCTAAATTTATACTGTGAGCAAACATTATACTTTCAATTTTAAAATATTTGTATTTATTCAGTGTGGCTTTAAATAGAAAGATAACTGTTCCCCAGAAAAGCAGATGATAGCTAATTTTTTTCTTTTATTCTCTGTGTTTTCTTTTTAGTTTGGAAAGCTTTTCAAATAAGGATACCATACCAATGCTAATAGGAATAGTTTAGAAAACATAAGAGACAAGAACTCTATATGTATATGTATATGATGTATATGTATACATATATATATTAAACTTCTTATAGGAGTAAACTACAAGAAATATGTGGTGAGAATTTGTATGCTTAGCAAAAGTAAACCACTGTAACCTTCATAAACTTGCATTTATCAGTTGTTCTAAATTTTCATAACAGATTTCTAAAATGGAAGTGAATAGGATTAGCTTATTTTCTTTCTCTTCCTTCTTCCCTTCCCTCTGTTCTTTCCTTCTTTCCTTTTCCTTCCTCCCAATCTTCCTTTTTTATTTTTGTGGGTGGGGTAGGGATGCCGAAGATTGAACCCAAGACCTTTTCACAGATCTATACTTGAGACTTTCTTGCTTTTTATTTTGAAACAAGGTCTAAGTCACTAAATTGCCCAGACTGGGCTTGAACTTAGAATCCTCTTGCCTCAGCCTCTCAGGGTGCTGGATTAGAGGTGTGTGCCACCAGGAATTAACATAAACACCACTTAGACACCATGTATTGCCCTTCTAATACATTATATATTTGTAATTATTTTGTTAATCATTTTCACATCCATCTCATGAAGGATATCAATCTGTAGCATTCTGATCTTGTAATATCTGGCTTTGGCATGTTGGCCTCATAAGGTGAGTTAGGTCTTTTATTTTCTGGAAGTTTTTGTAAAACTGGAAATGTTTCTTGCTTATATATTTTGTACATTTCACCAGTAAATTCATGAGTTCAAATGCCTCTAAAGATGCAGATCGATTCTGATTTTCTGTCTCGTTTTTTGTTCATTTTGGAAATAGGTATCTTGCAAAGATTTGTCCATTGCATCTGAATTGTCATACATATTTATTGACACAATGTTGTTTGCAAGTATCTGCTATGATCAATTCAAAATCTGTAGGAACTGTGCTGATAACCCCAATTTCAGTCTTGATTTTGGCATTTCAATTCTTTTTTATGATTGGTCTGGTCAGAAATTTATCAATTTTATCATTATTTTCAAAGATCCTGCTTTTTGTTTTATTAATGCTATCTAGTTCATGTCTGATTTTGATTTCATTAATTTCTGTTCTTTATTATTCCTTTCTTCTACTTCTTTTTCTAGTTTCATGTAGTACAAGCCAAGATCACTGAATTTAACCATTCTTCTAATATAAGCATTTAAAGAGATAAATTGATCTCGAAGCCCTGCTTCAACTGCATTCTTCAAGGGTTGATATTGTGTTTTCATGAACATTTGGCTCTACTTTCTCATTTCACTGTTGATTCTTTCTTTGACCCATTAGTTTCTTAAAGTGTATTGTTTAACTTCTAAATAGATCAAGATACTGAAAGGATTTTTGGTATTGATAACTTATTTAATTCAGTTGTGGTCATAGAGCAAATTCTCTATAATTTCAGTTGTTTAGAAGTTATTGAGAATTGTTTTGTCATATAGCATATGGTCTCCTTTAAAAATATTCCATGTGCCATTGACAAGAATGCACATTGTAATATTATTTAGATGAGCATTCTACTAAAAACATATAGAATGAATTGGTTTTAATATTTTATATCAAGTTTATTTTAACATTTTTATATTTCTCAAGGTATACATTAACTTTTAATTTAAATTTTGATTCAATAAATTTTAGACCATCACAATCATCCAGAAATATTACCAAATGAGAGTTGAGTATCATTGCCCGAGGCAATAAATCAGTTTAAAAGTTGAAGAACACATCATTTCCAGAGGTCATTAGTATTCTGAAATTCTATGATTAAGCATAAAACTTGAAAATGTCATTAGAACTCTTTATTGAAGGCTCATGGCAAATTTGTTCTAAAATTTAACACTAGTAAAAGTAAGAATTATTCACACTTTCTCAAAGAAGAATGAAATTACACTTACACAACGATCAATGCACTTAGCATTATGAGTGTAGTTATAATTAACCCAGGTTACATTTTAAAAACTACTTGCTGGTCAGTAATGATGTTTGCTTCTGTTTTCCTAAAGCTAATTTGGTCTTAATTTCTCTATGCTATGATTTCTTGCACAGTATACATTGTAAGATCTAGACTGTAAATAAGAAGTAGAAATCAGTCAGTTGCTGATATAGTCCAGAATTTGAGTTGAGAATCTCACAGGAAAAATACCTTCCTTTCTCAATCACGGGATGATACCCTTCACTCAGTCACACAGCTCGATCTACCATCAACCATCACTGTAGCAGGGCCAGAGGTATATGCACATACTTATACTTCTTATGTTCATTTTTTCTTTTTTTAAAGAGGATAAAGCCAAGGAAATAAAACAGAATAAAACAAATCAAAATAAACCAGTATAAGTGATACAGAACTTTAAAACCTTACAAAATCAACAATAGTTACCATAATGCCTTTTGTTGTCTTCAAAATAGCTGCAGATACCTTCAGACATAGTAAAAACCAAACAGCACAGAACAGAATAGAAACAATAAAAACAAAGAATGCAGTAAAGAACTTCAAAACAAGCGAATAGTAAATCCAAAATGGCTGCCATAATATGTCTTGCCATCTTTTAAATAGCTGCTCATGCCATCAGATTTAACATATTCAAACAGAACAAAAGAGACTAAAACCCAACCCAACAACACAATGAAAATGATATGGTTTCCAGGTGGGAGTTGCTTCCTAGTAAAGTCTGGTTCTCTCCCTCCGCAGTCCGCGAATGGGGCTGACTCACAGAGAGAGGCTTGGGGCTGGCTGTCGCCATTCCTGCTGCAGCCCGAGCATGGCGCTGGTTCCCAAGTGGGGATCACCTCCTGGTTCTCTCTCTCTGCAGTCTGCAAATGGCCTTTTTCTTATATTCAAAGCCAAAATCTTTGAGAGTTCTTTAACTGTAAAGAAGTCTAAGAATCACACCTGATTTTGAATTCTAGACCTTTCATTTAGGAAATCTGTATCATGGAGTAGAATTTAAATGAACTTGTCCTCTGTAAAATGAGCATTATAAATGTTTTATGACACATATAGTACACTTTGTGGCATGCAATAGAGGATTAATACTGATTGCCTTCTAACTACCCTACAGCCCAAAGAGGTGTAATTTGTTTATATTAAGGATATTTCACTCATAAACCTTATCATTCAAATTATGAAAATAAATATTAGGAAGTGCAGCTCTACTTCCCAAATAGACTTAGCCAAAGCACATAAAGACATTTTGTTTGAGTTATCTCAATTCTACAAAGTATAATCATACGTCCTTTATTCTACATTGCTCTTTCAGCAGCCAGTCAGATTCCATATTGTGCAATTATACTTCACTGTGTCAGGAGAGCAATAGTCAGTAAATATTAATTAAACTTAAAACAAGGCAAGTGTGCTTTCTGGTAGTAAGAATTGGGATGCATTTACTTCTAGAACTTAGCATGTTAAGTAGGGAATTTGCACCCTCAAGACTTATTACAGGTTGAAGTGTAAAAATTTCAAAGTATTCTTGTTGTGTGATCACCTCTACTTGTATGACTTTGTTTCTAGTGGAAAGTTTGTAGTTACTTAACAGGCTGAACATTTTGCTGGAAAGGTTTTTTCCTCTTAACATATGATGAGGAACACATTCGGCAGTTGATTGTTGCAGTTGATTGTTGATCAACAGCAACTGTGCTTGGCTCTTAGCAGTAACTTAAAGGAAATAAATAGCAAAGCAAAATACACAGTGTAAGGCCCATAAAGTAATGTGCAGCAACTTTTCCTACCTATTATTTCACAACCCAGTAAAGTAGACATGCCTAAAAATGGCCAAGATGTCTCATGACAGAAATAATAGATTTTTGTTGTGAACTGGTATGTCTTGATTAATAGAAATCATTTGGGATAATTAAGACTTATCCTACAATGACATAGAGAAATTATCAACTTTCAAACTATTCTAGTACAGTAAAATACACTTACCATCAAAACGCTACTGAATATAATTTAATTATTTTCTGCATGTTGAAAGGCTTTGGTCATAGGCTTCTGAGTCACTGCTATTAATAGCAGCAATCATTAATTAAATACTTGATATATGTATATACAGAAAGAATCACACTATAAAATAACTCCATGTGTTTGTTAATCATGGTGCCTACAAGGCTGGCAGCCCCTTCACACCAAAAGTGTCCTAACATACAGCTTCTGCATAGTGACTGCCCAAGGCAGCTGTGGTTCAAGTTATGACTGGATCCACATGATCTTTGACCCATGAAAATCCAATCCATAGTCGAGCCAGTAATTTATGATACTCTTTGAGATAACCAAAAAAGTCAACCTCTATCTTAGAGAAATTTTAACTTGTAAAAATAAAAATTACAGCTGCCAGAAAAAGTCAGTGAAGGTTGATAGGGAAACTGAATAGCTAAATTTATGAGTAAACCAAAATTATGAGTAAGCAGGGGCACAAAGTAGACAAAGATAAATAATGGAGGATGAAGGGTGGTCACAAAAGTGAGAAGAATAGAGCAGACCTATGAAAAGCAACTGAATCAAATTAATGGCAGAGCCTTTGACTCAAAATCAATCGACTCTTCTCCAAATGCCTAAGTCTGTCTTGAATCCTGAGCTGACATCCAGTTCTGGTTTCCTCATGATTCTCATATTTTATGCTCACCTCTCTCCTCAAATAAATTCAGATAAATTGATGAACTTCAAATCTTTCCAATCAAATCAGTAAAATCAGAAAAAAAAGATTAAACTACATTTGTCTACAGTTTCTATGGCATTCTTTTTTCATTTCTTTTCTCTTCTTTTCACAGACTTTTCAAAGCCTGAGTTTTAACCTAGGGCCTCAAGCATGCTAGGCAAGTCCTCTACCCCCAAACTGCATCCGCAGACCCTTTTTATTTTTTATTTCAAAATAATCTCTCTAGTTGTCCAGGGCCTTGAACTTGTGATCCTTCTGCCTCTACCTCCTGAGCATCTGGGATTATCGGTGCATGCCGCCATGCCCAGCTCCATAGTATTTATTTTTTTTTTTTTATTTAAGAGAAAAAAAAAACAGAAAAGAAAGCCAAAAAGCAAAAGAGATAAACAAATGACAACAGCAAATCTAAAATAGTAACATTATAGGTTTACAAAACAAGATGATAGGAATTTGACAATGGTTGTAATATTGCATATCATTACTTTCAACACGGTTGTTTACATTAACAGATATAGACATAGATATATACAGATTTATGTCTTTTTACATGGCATTTATTTGTCATTGGCCTGTTTCTCATAATAGATTAGCATAGAACTAATAATAGAATTTGTTTCAGTTAACCAGGTTTTCGAATTTAGTTTTCCATAGGGTGGAGGTCCGTGATAACATTTCTCTGTGGTAACATTTCTCATGTAAAGGGCAGACTAAATCCAAAACTGTAGATTTTAGATTTAGAATCAATCCTGGACTCTCCAAATGAACCAAAGCCAGCTCCACAATAGGAGGAATCCTAAATCCCATTGTTAAAACTATTTTGAAAGATTCAAGTATCACTGTTGTTGGTCTTAGGTCCACAGGAAAAATAAATACAGTTTGTATCCAATCTCATATGAAGCTATATATTAAGTTCACCAGTCACTAACTTTAGTGCACAAAATAGAAATGGAGAACTCTAATGAAATTCCAGTCACAATGTTCAGGTTAGCAAGTTTGAGACCAAATCTGAGACATGCGTAAGATAAACTGAATATAGCAGAAATGCTGGGAGAGGAGAGAAGATAGGGAAAAAGAAACAATGCTGAAGATTGGATATTCTAAAAGTTTTTAAATGATCCAAAATCTATATAGAAATATACTCTAGACCAAAAGCAAACAGGGCCCAGTCTGGAGAAGTATGAAATCAGGTCTAGAAAAAGGTGGACTAAAGAACTAGGAAGACTAACATCTCATTCATGATCCATACCCTCTCAGATTCCTTCAGGAATAAAACACTAAAAACTTGTGTTCATTAGTTCAACGTTATAATTACTTCAGTTGTAAAAAGAAATTAAGGGGCATTGGTGGTCAATGTTAAAAATAGAAATGTGTTGCTCAGGGAACCCCAATTCAAGTCTGTTATATTATGTGAATGCACTTATTTGTTTATCATAGGCCTGAGAATACTTGTCCTATATTATATAGTATATCCTCTTCTAATTTCCACTACAAATAGAAGTATCTAATGGGCTTTGTCTTTTCAGATTATCCAAAGATCTGAAATACTGCACACTCCTTGTAAATAACAACTAAAATCAGTTCTAAGTTTTATGTAGCTATTGTACCTAACTACATCCTGATCCTCCTCCTTTACCACTTCCCCTCCACCCTGGAATGCAAGATCATTCCACAGTGAAATGTCACTGATGGACCTTATACACCATGCCTTGGTGCCCATCATTGCTACCAGACTGCAGAGTAAACACCTTGCCCAGGTGAACACCCTGACCAACGGAAGTCAGGCATGATGATACCGGGTGAGGGCTGAGGAGGAATTAGAAGAACATAACCACACATTGCATGGTTATTCTGGGGAAATACATTCTATAATTCTAGTTACTTAATCAACAGCTTTTGGGAGTTGTCTGAATATCTGTATCAATGTGTGCTACTTAAGAAAGACTTCAAGATTTTCCTTGGGAATAGATACAAAGTTGTTGTTTGTTTTCTAAATCAAAGGAAAAAAAATTAACTTTTTTAAAAAATTTTCTTCACTCAAAAGAAACATTACCTTAATACATTCATTTTGAGAAGTCAGACATTTTACTGTTAGTTAGAGAGTTGCTGTTTTTGTACATTGCCTAAAGGTGAGTCTGAAAAAGAAAAACGCCAAGTGTTTGTGTCATCTGAAATGTTAAAAGCTTTTTAAAATCTATTATAAAGTTTAAATGACAGGGTAAATAAATTTTTTAATGGCAATAGGGAAAAAAAGAATTCATTTTTTGGGAGTCTACTAAATTAAAGTGATTTTTAGCACACTCTGCATTCTCCTTGCCTCAAAGAGAAGTAATAGTTCACAGACCAGTCCCTTTTTTTTTTATTATTCCCCTGAGAGGCATAAAGAACAATGACTGAAATGACTTTGAGAGGAGAAAAAAGAACTGACAGCCAGCAGGAAGAATGGATACTGCTGTGAGAAAAAGGACTTAGAAGGAAAAATATACATCCTGGGGAGGAAAAGTAAAAGTGAAGCTGAAAATGGTGAAAGAAACAAAGAAGATTTGTCTTTTTTGTTTTCCCTTCCTTCTTTCCTCCTTTTCCCTTTCCCAATTACTTTTGCTCTTTGAGCAGTTTCTTACCCTTACACAGTATTTTTTATAGATTTTGGATCCTATATACTGTTTCAGTTTCTTACACTAGGGAGACAGTACAGTATTTACACATGTGGGTTTGATTTATCTCACTTATGAGTATGGTCTCATATGATGAGATCAATTTTACATGTCTATATCTGTTAATGTAAACAACTGTGTTGCAGGTAACGACACACAATATTGCAACCATTGTCAAGTTCCTATCATCTTATTTTGTAAACCTATAATGTTACTGTTGTGGATTTGCTGTTGTTGTTTGTTCGTCTCTTTTGCTTTTTGTCTTTCTTTTATGTGTCTTTTTTCTCTTAAATAAAAAAAGAAAGAAAGAAAGAAACCCAGAAGAATGGATGGATCAGGGAAAACCAGAAATCCTACAAAAGTTTTGCATTCAAAACATAAGATACAATGGACATGATATCAATTAGAAATAAACAATGAGAAAAAATTTATATTACTTCTGGTGTCTATGAAATATGCTTATAGTATGAAATTCTATTTTATTAGTATATTCACTATATCCAAAGCTAACTTCATGACTGAATAAATTGTCATATTCGCTATGTTTATACTGTGATATATATTTATGTATAGGTATAAATATAGATTGTTTATCCTAAATTATTAAACACTCCACATTGCCTCAAACCCAGGAAAAAAATAATTAAATGAGAAACAAAATTTGGACTTCCTTAATAGAACATACTTTCTTCCTTTTTCCATTGCACTAGAAGATTTCTTACATGAGGTAGTCATCAAATCTTGTGTTTTCTTTTCAGCATCATTATAGTTTGACCTTATAACAAATGCCAAACTAAAAATTTGTGGTTAATAGCTTACCCAGTCTTAAATATATTTCTGATTTTTCATGAAGTAACGGCAAACAGCAAACATTAAACAGAAGTGTTATAAAATACAATTTTAACAGTTCTTTCCAGCTATATGAACTAAAAGGAATCCTAACACTCAGTCCAGTAATGCAACCAATCTTTTACTAATTGTGAGTATGTCCCCATTGGAATCGCTGCTTTTCTTTCCTCAGAACACTGCAGTGCGGCATAAAGTGCCATCACACTGTACAAACCCAGAGAGGCATCATTCACACTGAGGTTCACATACAAGGTACTCCATGGAACTGTGCAGCATAAAAAGCTATGTAATTTTTTAATATTAAGGCACATGATACAGAACTGCAGAACAGCTGACCATGATAAACATAAAATGTGGGAAGTGAACATGGTGGGGGGGTAGGAGGGGAAAAGGATTTTTAAAAAAGAGAAAATTGAAGGAAAAATGGAGCCAGAATTTCTGTAAATTGGGATGAGAAAAAGGGTTAAGGGGAGGGAAGGTAAAAAGGGTTAAGGGGAGGGAAGGGGAGTAGGGAAAAGAAGAATTAAGCTGTATTATATATGGGTACAAGTTCTCCATAATGAATATAATCATTACATGTGGCAAGCATGCACTAATGAAAAATGTATTAGTTGTTGTTAACCCAAGCACCAGCATACTCAGTCTTACAAATTTGGATTACAAGAAATTCCAAAGGTAAAAGGACTCAGGATTTACATAGTGACTCAGAATTTAAAATTATGCCTTGTATTAGATAACTATTACAAAAAATTATATGTGGTATTCCGTATTTAAATATATGTAGAAATGAGAGCTATACCATAGGGAGTTCAATATTTTCATACACATATAGGTCTCTGAATACATGAATTTAAATGAAGAGACAATAATAGGCATAATAATAGTTATTAAAAATTGTGTTCAACCATGAAAAATACAAACCTAGGCTCAAGAGAGGTTAACCAAATTTTCAGAGAACAGATCATTCTAATCTTATTCTAATTGTTTTACTGATTTTTTTAAGAAGGGAGTGCTGAACCAGGAGCAGCAGCACACACCTAGATTCCCAGCTACCTGGGAAGCTGAGGCAGGCAGGAGGATCACAAGTTCAAAGTCAGGCTAGGCAAGTAAGCAAGACCCTGTCTCAAAATTAAAACATAAAAAGGGCTGTGGTTGTAGCTCAGCACTCCTGGGTTCAGTCCCCAGTACTGATATAAAAGGGAAGGGGAAGGGTTTGCTGGTGCCCAGCTTGTTTTGTATCATATCTTAATTCAAAAACCAAGATATTTTGAAAAGAAAAATTATAGGGTATCTCACTTAGGATCACAGACAAAATTTTCAATCCAAATTCAATAGTGTATTTTTAAAAATAACCATCTTTTATTTATTATAGTAATGCAAGAATAATTAAATCTATTTATGTGATATGACCATGTTAATGAGCATTATGGCTGTGTTTAAGTGTCCCTTGAAGTTTCATACAGTCATAGGTGGGGCTTTTTCAGAGGTTGTTGGATCTAGAGTGTGTGATGCTGGGATTGTTTCACGGTGCAGTGCTAGGATTTAGGGTGTGAGTGCTACCCACATCAAGGGCAGGTATCTTGATAAAATATAAAATACAGAAAACGGCTTATTGCTTGCTTGTTTTTGCTGTCTTCTGCCTGACATGAACTGTTTCTCCTCTGGGATGCCCCTCTGCCATGCTACCATGCCTTGGAGCCAGCCAACTGCAGACTGAAACGTCTATGAACTGTGAACCAAATGAACCATTCCTCTCTTAACTTGTAGGTGGAGGTATTTTGTGTAAGCAATGAGAAAAGTAACTAAGAAAATGAATTACAAGAAGAAAATTATATAACCACCTCAATAGATGAAATGAGAAAAACCATATAACGACATTCATCCTATTCATCATTTTTAAAAAAGTAACAACATAGCACTAGAAAACAAATTGCATTGACCTAAAAAGGATGTACACCAAAAACTCAGAATGAATGTTAAACTAAAGGAAAGTCTAGAAAGTTATGATATTTCTTTATTTTTTAATATTTATGCTTTTAGGATATATGTTTGTGATTCATAACGAATACATTCATTGTGGGGAGTTGACACAACATGATTTTTGATGGAGTTGATTTTAAGAAGAAAACAGCAGTAGAATATCCTGTTTTCTGAAACCTGCATGATTTTATTCTGTCTTCTTTCTATGTATGTAATTCTAAACAAAAGCCAAACAGAGATTTCTGAGGAACTGGAAATACTGATCTTATAACAAATCTAAAAGAACAGTAGATGAACGATAAATACCAAAGACAGTCATGGAAGCAAAGAACAAGCTGGAGTTACTTGCTTAAGAAAAAAATCAACATTGCAGAGCAAAGCTCCAGAAGTTAACAGTCTTAACAAGCTGGACCAATGAAAACGAACAAAGTGCTCACAAAAAGGTTTCAATAAATGGCTTTGGTCCAAATAATTGACTAAAAACATGGATATTTATTTTTAAACATATTTCCTTTAAAAACTGAGTTACTGTGCACAAAATTTGCTCATGGCTAAAAGATCAAAAAATGAAAAACAAAAATTTAGAATATTTATAGAAGAGAGACTGTCTTCAGGATAGAAAGATAGTTCTAAAACAACAAAGAAAATACTTATACTACTAACTACATTTTAAAAATAAAACATTAGTACTAAAAGATAGATAAATAAGCAAAGACATGTTCCAGACCCAAAGATACAATAAATATAACCACCACTGACTGGTATCTAGAATTTACCAGCAACTCTGAAAAATAAGAAAACTATTTTCAATATAAAAATAGGCAAAGGACATAAAGACAAAAGTCAAAGTGAAAAAAAGCAGAACTACTAAGGAACAAATGAAGAAAGGTTCATCCTAACCAGCAATGTATAAAATGCAAACTTAAGACCCGATGTGATATCATTTCATGCCCATCAAGTTAGTAATAAATTTAAAGTCTAACAGTACCAAGAATTAGTAAGAATATGGACCAGTGAATTCTCAAAACTGCTGATAAAGTTATAAATTATTTATAAATTAGTACAATGTGGGAACAAAATTTAACCATATCTAGCATAATTAAAGATAAGCATGCTTTGTGTCTCAGCAGTTCAACTCATAAGCATATGTCCAGAGGGACTAGTAGGAGGGTCCCCAAACTGTCTACACACAGTATTCTTGCATGATAAAAACAAAGTGAAAATAATTCTATTTATACTGATAGAAGAATGGATTAAAATTTAATATCATTAAATTATGGGATTTTGTTATAGGATTCCTATATTTCTCTTTATATTTAAAATAACTGGTTTTTTTTAATAAGCAAGGAGGAGACAAACAGAGTAAGTATGTTTGAAAATAAAACACTTCAGAGTATTTCAAATTTATGAGCTATGCTGGAGAATGATCAAAGAAATCATTATACAATAAATTCACAAACACCTCAAAGACATCAGAATGAATAACCTATACAGAACAGGTCCCATCAGACTAACCTAATTTTGTAACATGACAGAATAATTGACCTGGAAGAACAAAGGGAAGAGATAAATGCAATGTCCCAGCTTCAGCAAGAATTCTTATCTGGTGCTATAGGATATTGCCATTAAAAAAATAAACGAAAAGGAAAGGCAAAGAAAGGTGAAAAGGAAAACAGGGGTGGCATAGTCTAGACCTAGCATGCAGCTGACAGGATAGAAACTCCAGCACACTAGAAGATGGACAACCCTTCTTTCTCACAGCCCTTTATCGACAAGACTAGTGGCAATACTAGGTTACATATCTCTAGGCTCAGGGGCAAAGACCTTAAATGTGATGCTGACATCTATCTGAGGAAATGAGAAGAGTTCTATAGTATGGACATGTTATTTATTAAATTGAGGATGTGGCCAAAACCTACCTGACATTCTAAGAGGCGATAACAAAAGAGCAGTTCACCTAAGAAAGGGAAAGTAATATCCTAAAATCAAAAGAAAAATAATTGCAGTTCTAACTACAAAGCACAGTCCATAGTCCTTCACATGAAAAATTTTTTTTAAAAACTGGTAATTTTCCACCAGGCAATCAGTTTGACAAGAGACACATTGGACAGCAAGAGATTGAACTGGCTTCTCTACAGCCACATCTCCACGGACTCAGGTAAGGAAACTCACACCAGCAAGCAGCCAGATGGTCTCACACAGAGACTGATCAGTTCAGAGTAGAAATCAATCGAGAGGTCGGAAGGGATATCAAATTGACTTTTCAACATTACTATGACCTGAAGCCCCATTACAATAATAGAATACAGAAATAGTAACACTGGTCTGTTCATGAGTCCAGTTATCCGCCATACTGGGTCTGTGAGGTATCCACTAAGTCTCCACCACTTAAAAGAAATACAGACATCTAATATTGGTGAGGCGGCAAAAATCAACAAGTTACTTATGAGATTGTGCCCATGGAAAAAAATGATTTTAAGATCCAGTTTACAAGAGAATTTTACTAACCTATTTGGAATATACAAAAGGCCTCACCCAGAATTTTGTGGCTAGCTTGTTTTCATTATAAAAAAAAGAAAATAAGGATTTGCATATGTGACTTGAAATTCTTGGATTAAAATTTTTGTATGATTTTCCTGACAGCAGGTATAAACCTTAGACAGGATTTATGTGAGCAATTGTAGGATCTCCTTTTAAAGGGGTAATTTTAATAAAATGTATTGTATTCTGTTCTGGATCATTCCCTCAAAATTTCTGTCAGTTTTCAAGTAATCTTCCCATAAAAAGTTATTTAAGTTATTCAACAAAATATCTTATAAGAAAAAGTCACTATAAATTAAGTGTTCAGCAAAGTAAACTTTGCATTGTGCAATGAGGGTGTTTTACCTTAAATTATACACCCACACGCTAAAAGAAAGATCAGCATTAATGCTTTCAAAACAACTAATGCTTCACAGAAAAATATATAATTTCAGAAACCATCTGCCCACTAGTCATATTTTCTTTGTTACTTCTTTGTGTTTTCTTAACTGCTTTGTTGATGTTTGCATAAAAACAGGACCTTACTTTCCTGAAAGCACAGATACTCCAGCAATGTTTATGATATGACACAGTTGTTGAAATTACGCAGAACAAAATCACACATGTAGTTCTGAGGAACTTGCATGCCGAACATGTGAGCGTTCTCAAAATAAGCTGTATGTGTGTGCTCAGCGTAGTGAGGCTGACACTTCCCTGACCTCCAGTACGTCTTTCATCTGAGGAAGGGGCTTAATGCTTCCATTTCTCAGATAGAATAGTGGGAGGGAGACAAGCGCATAGGGTGGAATAATGTCTTCCTCTGTGGAACAATGTTTTCTACCCTTGCTTTCTTAAAAGACTGAGGGCAGGCCGATGAGGCCTGAACACTCAAACTGTTCAGGAAGGGCATTATCCCCACCTGTGATTCAACAACAGCTGCCTTTAGCCAGCAAGTACCACTTAGAAGTCTGGATCTTTAGCATCAGCAACTAGGTCCTGCAGGCATAACTCTGGTAACTGAATAAGCTCTTGATGCAAATATACACACAAAACTGTTTTTCAAGATTCCTTTGAAGTTCAACACAGTCACAAGGACCATATTAAGTCTGGAAGAATTTCATCATCTCCAGACCCAATTAAGCAACACTTTAAAAGTTAAGATGTCTAAGCCATCCAAACGGAACACTCAGAATGTTTTAAAATGATGAAGCTATTGATTAATATATATGTTTATGACACATTAAAATGTAGCCAAGATTAAATGTCTGTATAAAAGGCACATTATTACATCATAGTTTATGTGTAAATATAGGTGTCAGCACCATCCTGCAGCTACTTGGTGTCAAGTGGCACCCACCTCAAACAGACCACCCTGCTTTCTATTTTTTCTGGCTTTCTTTTTTTTTTCATAGGAAGTTCACAGTGCTGCATGTCTACACACACATCTCCAAGTACCTGCATATTCCTCTACATCACATCCAGAGAGTTCTTACACCTTCAGTGGATACTCAATACATCTAACACATTTATAAATGATTTATTGAGTAATAAAATCCTTTCACCTTTTCTGAGCAAGAACATGAAGCAAAGAGAAGACATATACAGGGACTTGGCTTTAGCTAAAAAATAATGTGGAAAAATGTTAAGATAAAATTGTAAAATTGTAAAAGGCCTCAAGGGAACAAAATATTCCGCCACCAGAGGAAAGTCACGTATTTTTGCTAGGATCCCAAACCTTAGTAAGTTGTTAAACATGAAGAACTGTACCGCAGCTCACAGCTGTTATGGATGCAGGTAAACCAACTTATGTGGACCACCAGGTGTTGAGTAGAATTTAGAATAGAAAAATATTTCTTAATTAATTTTAATATTTTCAAATATCTATAAAAATCCAAGAACAGCAACAAAGTTACTATAGAAAAGTTGGATTTCATGAATAGATACGCAGAATTTCTCGTCTAGCCCCCAATATTCTTACAAACGACAAATGCGTACCAAATTCAAATTAGATGTTTGAAAACAGTTACAGGACACTGCAAGAACAAGATGGCAGAGTGGTAAGCAGCAGAGAAAACAGCCTATCTGAGAGTCACTGTCCAGATGTGGGAATATCATGAGGAAGACAAGAAGGAGGGAAGTGGGTCCATTGGACCTAGGAAGAATCTGAAGCATGAATTGAAGCCCACAGAGAAGAGTAAAAACAAAAACTTCAATGAAGAAGAAGGCAGTAGCCAGCGGCACCTTCTGCTAAGACAGGACTCACTACATGAAACGAGTGGTTCGAACTTGCAGATGCATGATCACAGTGATGGTGATGGCTGGCAACCCGGGAGGCCTCTGCAGAGATAAGCAGCAGTGGAGGAGAGCAGCGAACGTGGCGGACTGCACTGGCTGGCGGTGAGTACAGAGGACCTAGTCCTCCCTTTACTAGTGAAACTAGAGAGAATTCTGGAAGTGAACTGTTTGATTTTTCTTTTCTTTTTCTTTTTCTTGTTTTTTCTTTCTCCTTTTCTTGTTTTTTTCTTTCTCCCGCAGTATTTTCATATGAGTGTGAATATGGTTCCTAGACTCTTTGTGAGTATGGTTCTGTTCTGTTCTTGCTTTTATCTCTTCCATCTCTCTTTTCCTTCAGTCTTCTGTACCAGTTTCCCAAAGTTGGCATGATCCAGCTGTGTCCTCCAACCTTACTTTTAATTTCTTCCTCTTCTTCCACTTCACTATTTTCTCCTTAATTCATTTTAAATTTTAACCTCTGAGGGCAAAATTGACACATTAAGGACTTATGTACTGCCTATAATTTTCTGGTTTCTTTTACATTTTGTTATATAATCACAAATCTAGTTCATACAGTTAAAAAGTACAAATTAAAGGTTAGCTCAGTTTGCCATTTTCCAGGCTACATTTGATGCTATTGGTACTACTATAGCCAAAATTGACATAATTGTTCTAAACATCTGTTGGTCCTGATATTTCATGACTGAGATTGACTAAGAGTCACAGAAAATATTGTGTCTCACTGCCAGAGAACCAGGGCCTGGGCCAAACAAGCAACAACTTCTCCTTTCTAACAAATTGAAGAGGTAAGATCTTCTCACAGATTCAAAATCCAAAAAGTCAACTATGCCTGGAAGATACCTCAGAGAAGTAGTCATTACCTAAGGGTCTTAAATACTAAAAATAAGGCAACCCACCATAGGCAACATATAAGAATCACCCCAGGAATTAAACTAAAAAAAGAGAGAAAAGGAAATGAGAAGACACTTAAACAAAACGCAACTCCAGACATCCAGTTAACCAAAGGCAAATCCATGGAGCAATGAGGTGAGACAATCCAAAATCTTCCCCACCAGGCCTCTCTGAAGTGGTAACAACAAAGCAACTGAATGAGACTCTGGAAAAAATGAAATCAGAAATAATCTCTCAGATAACTACAGAGATTACCAAAATACACACCATGCTTAGCTGATTAGCGAAGATATATACAAAAAAAAAAAAAGATGAGCTTAAAAAATTATGGAAGCTCAGCATAGGAAAGAAATGGAATCCATAAAGCAGATTCAAACATATATCCAGGAGGATAAAGACTCCATAGACAGTATTCAAAGCAGATTAGGCCACTGTGAGGACAGGATCTCAGATATTGAAGACAGGCGTGCAGAGAGCAACCAAAAAAGAAAAGTTTCTCAAAAATATCAAGGGATCATGAGAAATCAATACAGCATCTACTAATTTAAGATTGACCGGAGTCAATGAAAAGCAGAAAATACCACAAATTACACTAAAAACATGTTCACAGACATCATGACAGAAAACTTTCCTGGTAGAGAAAAAGAATTTGACATACAGATAATTGAAGCATTTAAACCCCAATTAGCAATGATCAGAAAAACTACAGTCAGGCATATTACAGTCAAGATTCCAGAAATTCAACACAGGAATAGAATCCTAAAAGTTGTTAGAGAAAAGAAACAGATCACCTATAAAGGAAAGCCCATCAGAATCACAACTGACTTCTCAGCACAAACTCTCAAGTCAGGGAAAGCTTGGAGTGAAGTACTCCAAGCTCTAAAGGAAAACAACTTTCAACACAGATTGATGTACCCCACAAAACTATCTTTCAAAATTGATGGAGAAATAAGATACTTCCATGACAGAGAACATCTGAGGAAATTTATGACCACTAAACCAGCACTCCAGAATGTTCTGAAAGACATTCTAGAAAGATATAGTAAGGACGACAGCTCCATGAACCCCAACAAAGGGAACCCACCAGGGAAGGCAAACAATTAGAGGGAGGAAAAAAAGGGGGAACCAACAACAGGAAAATAACATGAAAAACATAAGTCAATACATATCATTTTGACCATCAATATTAATGGTCTCAATTCACCAATCAAAAGACACAGAATGGCAGAATGGATCAACAAGGAGGAGCCAAGGATATGCTGCCTACAAGAGACACATTCAATTAAAAAGAAATTCATAAACTGAAAGTCAAAGGATGGAAAGCAATACTCCATGCAACAGGAACCCAGAAAAAACCAGAGGTAGCTATTCCATTTGCAGACAAAGTGAATTTCAAGCCAACTAATTAAGAAAGGTAAAGAAGATTATTACATCTTCATAAAGGGAACAATCCAAGAGGAAGAGATAATAATAATAATAAATACATATGCAACAAATACCAGCACACCCAACTACATAAAACAATTACATGAAAATCAAATAAGCCCTAATACAATTATATTGGGAGACCTCAATACCCCACTGTCTCATACAGACAGATCAACTACACAAAAATTCAGTAACAACATTTGAGAACTAAACCAAAATCTTTGAACAAATGGACTTAGTAGATGTCTATAGAATGTTCCACCCCACACCAGAATACAGATTCTTCTCAACTGCACAGGGGACGTTCTCCAAAATAGACTACATACTAGCTCATAGAACATACTTAAGTAACTGTAAAGGAATTGAAATTATCCCATGCATACTGTCAGACCACAGTGCAATGAAATTGGAAATTCACTGCAAAAGAAACCACAAGAACTTCATAAACACATGGAAATTAAATAGCACCCTACTGGGTCACAGAAGAAATTAGACAGTTTTTACAGTTGAATGATAATGACAATACAACATAGTAGAACTTTTGGGACACAGTTAAAGAAGTCATAAGAGGGAAGTTTATAGCAGTAAATACCCATATCAGGAAAACAGAGCAAGCTCATATAAACAACTTAATGGTGAACCTCAAACTTCTAGAAAAAGAATAGCAGGCTAAGCCAAAAGCTTGTAGGAGAGAGGAAATTATAAAGATCAGAGCAGAAATTAACACACTGGAGACTAAAAAAAATGATACAAAGAATCAATGAATCAAGGAGTTAGTTCTTTGAAAGATGAAATAAAATTGACAAACCTTTATCCAACCCTATCAAAAAAAAGGAAAGACTCAAATCCATGCAATTAGGAATTAAAAGGGTGAAATCACAACAGACCCTGCAGAAATTCAGAAGATCATCTATACCTACTTTGAAAACTTATATTCTAATAAGATGGAAAATACAGAAGAAATGGACAGATTCCTAGAAACATATGAATTACCAAAACTGAATCAGGAAGATATAAAAATCCTAAAGAAACCAATATTAATCAGTGAAATCAAAGATGAAATTAAAAACCTATCAACAAAGAAACACCCAGGCCCTGCTCAATTCACTGCTGAATTCTACAAGAAATTTATAGAAGACCTAACACCACTACTTCCCAAATTCTTTAATGAAATTTAAATGGGAGCAAACCCCCAAATTCATTCCTGGAATCAAGCATTACCCAGATACCAAAACCAGAGAAGGACCCAACTAAGAAAGAGAATTACAAGCCAATTTCCCTAATGAATATTGATGCAAAAACCCTCAGTAAGATACTGGCAAACAGACTGCAGCTAATAGTCAAAAAGATTGTACACCATGATCAAGTGGGATTCATCCCAGGGATGCAGGGATGGTTCAACATACGTAAATCCATAAATGTAATACATTGTATCAACAGAGCCAAGGATAAAAATCACACGATTATCTCAATAGATGCAGAAAAAGTTTTTGACTGAGTCCAGCACTTATTCATGATAAAAAAAAAAACTCTACAGAAAATTGAAACAGATGGTCTTTATCTCAATCTGATAAAAGCCTTCTATGGCAAACCAACACTCAACATCATACTAAATGGACAAAACTGAAAAATATCTCTCTAAAATTCGAAACAAGATAAAGATGTTCACTCTCTCCACTCTTATTCAACATAGTCCAGGAAACTTCTGCTGGAGGAATTAGACAAGAGAAAGAAATAAAAGGAATAAAGATAGGAAAGGAAGAAGTTAAACATCATCATTTGCAGATGACATAACACTTTACATAGAAGACCCAAAAGACTACTAGATTTAATAAGCAAATTCAGTAATGTAACTGGATAAAAATCAACACTCAAAAATCAATAGCCTTCCTATATAGGAGTAACAAACTCACTGAGAGAAAAATCAGGGAATTTCTTTCACAATAGCATCCAAAAGAATAAAATATCTAGGAATCAGTCTAGCAAAGGATGCAAAAGACCTCTATATTGAAAACTACAGTCCTATTTAAAAAAAAAAAAAAGGAGTCTGGCAGGCATGAGACTGTGAGTTTGATCCCCAGTGCCGCAAAAAAAAAAAAAAAAAAAAAAAAAAAAAAAAAAAAAAAAAAAAAAAAAAAAAAAAAAAAAAAAAAAAAAAAAAAAAAAAAAAAAAAAAAAAAAAAAAAAAAAAAAAAAAAAAAAAAAAAAGAGAGAGAGAGACAGAGAGATTGAAGAAGATACTAAAAAATGGAAAGATATCCCATGCTCTTGGGTAGAAAGAACCAATATAGTGAAAATGGCCATACTTCCAAAACTGTTACACAGATTCAACACATTTCCAATCAAAATTCCAACAGCATATCTCACAGAATTAGAAAAAACAAGCCTAAAATTCATCAGGAACCCAAAGAGACCTAGAATAACACATGCAATCCAGGACAACAAAGACAAGACAGGAGACATCACAATCCCTGACTTGAAATTATACCATAAAGCTATTGTGATAAAAACAGCATGGTGCTGGAAAAAAAAAAACAGACCTGAAGATCAATGGAACAAATTAGAAGATACAGAGACAACTCCAGACATACTGAACCACCTTATCTTTGACCAAGGTGTCAAACACATTTACTGGAAGAAAGATAGCCTGATTGATAAATGGTGCTAGGGGTCAGGGATTTAGCTCAGTGGCACAAGCGCTTGCTTGGCAAGTATGAGGTCATGAGTTTGATCTCCGGTACCAAAAAACAAAATAAAATAAAAAATAAATGGTTCTGGAAACTGGCTCTGCACATGCCCAAGATTAAAATTGGACCCATATCCTTTACCATGCACTAAGCTAAAATCAAAATGGATAAAAGATCTTAATACTAAAACAGAAACATTAAATCTTCTGGAAGATAGAATAGGTAAAACTCTTGAAGACTGGTGTCAGCAAACACTTTATGAACAAAACTCCAATTGCATAGGAACTATCACAAAGAATCAACAACTGGGATCTCATCCTATTGAAAAGCTTTTGCACAGCAAGAGAAACCACCAACAGAGTGAAGAGACAACCTACAATGTGGAAGAAAATGTTTCCAGCTGTTCCTCAGACAAAGGATTACTATTGAGATCATATAAAGAACTCAAAAAAATCAGTCCTTTCAAATTAAAAGACCCAATCCAAAAATGGGCATCTGAGATAAGTACACTGCCGCGGTCCAGCCAGGCTAGGTCCACAGAGTCCCCAAAGGTGGGCTGAGCATC
>RJWM01007079.1:0-57109 GCA_004363535.1 Dasyprocta punctata | reverse complement strand
GCTATAAAACATAAGAGTATACCTAGCCCTAAATTAACCCCCTTATCTCCCCATTATGTTCTTGCAGTTGCAAGAATGTGTTATCCATCTCACCTCTATAGCAATACATTAGCATCTCTGTAGGGAGGCTCCCAGACAGCCCCAGCCAACTGATCGTTATCATTATCTTTAAGGGCTCCCAAACTTCTGGTCTGATCTTAATCTCGTTAGTCCTATTTAAATGTCAGATCATCAATTGTAAGAAAAAACGTTTCATTGATTATCCCTTTGTTCTTAAGGAGTTTCTATAGTTTGTTTACTGATTTGGTGCACCGGAAAGAAAATAGAAGAAATCCTCCAAACTGGATCAGAGTACGAGTTAACGTTATAGTTCCCCAGAAATGTTAACCCATTCCCGCAAAGCCAATTTTTATGCTGCGGCCTTTTCTTAGAAGATGTCCTCCTTGAAGATCTATCTTCTTCCATGTTTGGACCTTGTCAACAGAACATGGCTAGAGAAGGACGCGGCAGTACACACTTCTGGGATGAAGAAATAGAAATGGCAAATAATGCCACAACACATGAGACTCTTGAGGTTCCTTGGGTGAAAGACCATGAGAGGATGGGAAAAAGAAGAGACAAAGCAGGGGTCAGGTGAAGCCCTTACTCTCCTGATGGGAGGAAAGAAACTGGCCTCTTATTGCAGGAGAGTTTATTTATACCTTTTAGCAACTTAATGTCACATGATACCCTGTTGTCCTAGCAACCCACTGTTCAGATTGTCTTGGGGCTAGGTGTTCTCTGGGCTGAAGCAGCTTCTTCACAAGGCTTGCCCTGAGCACTCTTTGTTCTTGAGATGTTCATGCTCCAGTCTTGCACGTGTGGTCAATTTCTGGCTTCAATGGCTCCCAACAAAATATGTTGGAAAAAATGTTCAACATCACTCATCATTTGAGAGATGCAAGTTAAAACAGCACTGAGATTCCACCTCAACTGAGAAAGCATGGCTAACATCAAGAAATCAACCAATAACAAATGTTGGTGGGGCTGTGAGGAAAAGGAACCCTTCTCCATTGTTGGTGGAAGTGTAGACTGATGCAACTACTGTGGAAGTCAGTGTGGAGATTCCTCAAAAAACTAGGACTAGAGTTCCCATTCAACCCAGATATTCTCTTTCTGGGTATCTTCCCAAAAGAATTAAAAACATTATACCAAAGTCATATATGTGCACCCACATTTATAGCAGCACAATTTGTAATAGCTAAATCTTGAAAACAACCTTAATGCCCATTGACTGAGGAATAGATAAAAAAGATGTGGTATTTTTATACAATGGAGTGCTACTCATCCATAAAAAAGGATAAACTGGAGACTGTTATAGATAAATGGTTGTGACTTGAGACCATACACCTAAGTGAAATGAATTAGACACACATGTGTAAACATCGTATTGTCTCACTAGTGTGAGAAGCTGAAACAACGTGTGTATATATGTATACACATAAAGACAGTTAAGATAGCTATACTACTGATTTCTCTGAGTTCATTGAAGAGAAAGACTTGTGCTGGTATTCTTCAGATGTTTGAATGCAGATGTCTTGTGCTCTGGGTGAATTATTTAGGGATGACAATGAGCAATGTATGTACCATTGCTGTCCCCTGATTGATGTGTTTTGAAATTTTGGTTTTTTTTTTCTCTTTGAAATAAAATGGATTTTTAAAAAATTAAAAAGGTGGAATCAGGGATGTAAAAACATAAATAAATTTTAAAAAATAAAAAAGTTACAACCTGCTACATTAAAGTTTTTTAAGTTTAGTCACAAAAATCTATAGTATGAATGCTTTAAATTCCACTTTTAAAGTCACAAGTATATGTCAAAAGTATACAAAAGAGATATCAACCATTTTCTTTAATTTGGAAGAACTATTGAGCACATTTTCCCATCCTGGGACCCTCAACTGCTTTAACCATGTAAAAGCACTACCAGGAGTGGGGTTTAAACAGTGCTAAACTCACATTTAGCATGTGCATCTCTGAGCTCAATCCCTACCCCACATACACAAAAAGAAAAACAAAACAATTAACAGGAATCGTGAAAGTAGTCATTCCTAAGAAATGATGCTATGAACCAGCTGCAGGAAGGAGGGAAGAGTCAGTAGTTGCTATAATCAGGGCATAATTTAAGTTTAGTCAAGGAGAGGATATTGCAAAACCAGAATGTTCAACTCGTGTTCTTCATGTTAAATACCAGCTTAATGGATCAAACAATGCTTTAAGTCTCTGGAACCCCTTTGACCAAATCTTTTAGGAACAGATTGAGCTGCTGTTTTCTAACACTAGGTTGCTTTGGTCAAAGTCAATTAAAAATATGTCCCCAAATATAGGACTTGGCTTTAATGGAATACTATACAAACAGCATTATATTTACATTTCACACCTACTTACACTCTTCTAAGTTTTTATATTTTATTTATTTTACTTTGTTTTTGTGATAATATGCATAAAACAAAAATTTCCATTTTAAATCTCTTTTGGTAAATTATACATATAATGTCCTATAACTATTATCTCTACCACTAAAACTTCTCATCACTCTAAACAGAAACTCTGCACCCAGTAAGCAACAACTCCCCATTCTCTTGCTGTCCGCTCCCTGGTGACTTCTATCTAGTTCTGTCTCTGAATTTGCCTACTCTAGTATTCAATACAAGCAGAATCACACAGTATTTCTCCTTTTGTGTCTGGCTTGCTTCATTTAAATTAACATGCTTTCAGGGTTCATCGTCTGTTGCGGTATGTATTAGAATTTCATTCTTTTTATGACTGAACAATAGTACATTGATGTATATATCACATTTTGTTCATTCATCTACTGATGGACACTTGGGTTGGTCCCTCTTTTGGCTATTGTGAATAATATTGCAATAAACATTGGTATACAAGTTTAAGTCTTTGTTTTCAATTCCTTTGGGTTATACATTGGCAGGAATTGCTTGGGTATATAGTAATTCTAGGGTTAACTTCTAGAGAAACCTACAAACTGTTTTTCACAGAGGGTACCACAATTCACATTCTCATTAGTGTATTTTTCCCATTTTTAGCAATTTTAATTTAAGCCTCAGAATATCCAAGAAAGGAAGGGAGAAGTAAAGAATTGACCTGTACCGTAAGGAGCTGACCTGGGTGATGTTCAATCTTGTCACTCTGTCCCCCTGACTTGGATAAATAACCTGTAAAAGTCCTCCCATTTTAATACTTGGCTTCATTTGTATTTTTTCTGTAACACAATTACGTGTAATTAAGTACACATTTCTCCATTTAGTTCACCAGCCCACATATTTCCATTTTCCATGACAGGGCTGTGGGAAAGTATTATTTTGGTTGAATGGAAGGAAACATGTCTAAAACCTATTATTACTTACCCTCCATGTATGCTGGGAATTATTTTCTGATCCCCTAAATACCCAGATTCTTCCACCTCACCAGATTGTGGTTACACTTTCCAGTCTTTTTCCTCCTTTAATGAGTTTTCCCATGTCATTTCCCAGAGCAATTGCAGGCTTCTCTTCCTGCTTCTGGCAGATTGATTGTCTCATTTAGTGATGTGGTTTTGCTTTGCCTATAGGAAGAATTTCTGCTGCATTAATCTTTTGTCTTAAAATTTTAGGAATAACTCTACTACAAATACAATTTAAGGGTTGCTGGGAATGTGAATTGCGTGTCATTGAAAAAAAAACAGAGAGAGATGGTGTTTCTGAAATCTGCACTCAATAATACATCTTTTGTAGCATGAATTAATGTTACTGTCAGACTACTAAGTCCTTAGAGAGCAAGAACCCCACTAGAGGGCGCATACTCAATGTGCAACCAGGAACAGGCCCTCTTCCCTCCCTACGAATATATTTAGGAGGAAGACAGTAAATGCAAAGTGTTATTACTGGATGGCTAGCAGACACGATTGACACAAATGAGGTACTCTGCTTGAGTGCAAATTTCAAAGGCTGCCAAAAATCTCAGTGGTCGATACAATGCAACATTTTAAAAAATAAAAACGAATGCCAAAATAATCCATGACAATTTATCAACATTTTAAATGAAGATAGAATTCATATTAATGATTGTCCGAGGCCTCTGCCTCTGGCTCCAATATAGCTCAGCACAGCACTGATGGAAGGAAAAGTGCTCACTGTGACAAAATAAAAGCAAAATCACTGCAACATTTTTATGGTTCCCTTATCTATTTCCTCAAATTTATCTCCTGTGGACCTCGTAGGACCCTGGGCAAAACTGTGAAAAAAGGTTTTCCTCGGTCACTTGCATCTCTTTTTACCCAGTGATCTTATGCCTCTCCTGACTTTCAGGACCTCCTGCTTGGGTACATTAGCTGGACCTGTTGCGTCCAAAACATAGGCTAAACTTTATGTGAATTCCTAGCCATTTTGCAGCCCCAAAGCAAGATCTTCCCTAATGGGGGCGGGGGGGGGAAGCGTTCGATATCGAAAAAGCTGAAAGCGAGACTAGTCTTAAAGTAACATAATTTCAAAATGAGGTTACAGAGACCAATCAAATCAATTCCTTTTATTTACAAATAGAGACTCACTTCCATCCCAGTAAACACAATTGCCAGACCCTAACATTTACTCTAGGTTTTGACATTTGTAGCTAGCTACTTAAAAACCCAGGACATCACCAAGACATAAAACTATTCAATTTCTCAGTTTACCACAAAATAGTTATCATTAATGACTGGAAATAGTTAGCCAGGAATTATTCTGAGTATGAAATACTGTGCTAAAAAAGTTGAAATCTTAATGTAAGAAGTGAAATTTCAGATAGTTATTGAGTAACTAAAAGAAATAAGCCCATAGAGAAAAGAAACTGAGCAAACATATATGAAGAAATTGAACAAAATAGGCAGTAAGCTCAATACAATTTTTTAAAGCCAGTATTTAGGTTACAAAATTTGATGTGAAGAAATTTGAGATATCTGAGAAATCAGAAAATCAATGTTACAGTAAAATTCTAAAAATCAATTAAAATCCCTGGATTTAGGGTGCTTATTTTCCAAACAGAACCTGAGAAAAATAAGAATCATGAATTTACCTGCAAATTTGGTTAAAAAGGAAAGTAATCTGAAGCCGAGTCACGTTTTTGGTAACTTTCAACAAGTCTCTCATTATTCTACTGTAAGAAACATAAAATAAGTTTATATAAATCAAAATCAAAATTTAAAATATAAATAGTTTAAAAAGCTAAGTCATTGCTATTCAGTACAACTATTTTGGGGGCACGGAAAAAAATCTGAGTAGGTCAGTCTCATATGTTGCAAATATATCAATTTATAGATTCTTGGGGAAAGTAAGCAAGATGCTTATTTTTCTTTCTAAGATTTGTTCTGTTTTCATCCTGCAGTGGGTTTTTTGTCATCATATAAGTAGTCACTTATTTTCTATAAATTGTCCTTTTTTAAAAATCAAATTCTAATTCATTTTAAAAATATCTTTAAAACACTTAATGGTAAATAAAACTTTTTAATATCTCAAATTATACTTTTAAGTATGATATAATGATCATGTGAGAGTTGGTTCAAGCGATATATAATAACTAATGCAAACACAAGATCCATGGAGCAATCTAGACAAATAAGTGATCTATACATTGAAATCTACTACCCAACCTCTGCAAATTGACAGGATAAATTTCCCATTTGTCGTTTTGCCAACTTTTCAATTTTCCCAGAAATTCTAAATTTCTATTTGGAGTTCAGCTAGTGACTTGCAAAGTAAATCCCTTGTCACTGAACACCATTTCATGAATTTTCATAACTGTGGCCCTCATAGTCCCCTTGGCAATAATTCTACCTGTGCTTCCTCAAGAGCAAGCATAACATTATTAATATTGATCTATCTCCAGTTTCCACATCATTACTAAAAAGATGACACCACTGCACACATCATGCCACATAACATGGATTGGTTTTTTTGTTGGTTTGTTTGTTTGTTTTTTGGTTTTTTGGGGTTTTTTTGTTTGTTTGTTTGTTTGTTTGTTTGCATTTTAGGAAACAAAAAACATCACAAACCAGCTTCAAAATACCACGTTACACCCAGAAATGTAATTTATCATTTCACTTTATTTTCAGATATTTGATTTTACATTTGGTGAGCAGGCATTGCTAATTGATAGTATTGATAAATACTAGGCAGGTGGTGAGGTGGAACTAAATGGACCATAACTACATGTAGAGCTGTGTTGCAAAACCGAAATGCCTGAGCTATGAAGACAGAACTGCTGCACATCCCACTGTTCACTTAAAGCACAAATGGTAAAATGTGGTTCAGCGACTGTTCTTTCACCATCCATGTACTCTAAACTATACTCTAATAAACTGTGGGGTCAGGCCAAGCATATTGTAAGTGAACTAAGGCACTGGATAAAACTATAATGAGTATAAATTTCCATACTGTGCCTGACATTCCAATTTTTATTCCAATAAAGTATTCCTGAAAGTTTATTTCCAGGTACTTAGTTCAGAGCTTAAATACTGGCAGACCTAAGTGACCTCTTCTGATAACATTTTTAATTCTTATATAAAATGAAAATAAGTACATCAATAAAATATGAAAATGCTTGGTTGTGAAGTATTTTCATTTTTCCATCTTAGAATGAAGTACAGCCAGTCTCTATGTTCAGGAGTTTCATATCCATAGATTCAACCAATCTCAAATTAAAAATATTCGGGGGAAAAAAATTGCACCTGTATTAAACATATACAAACAAGTAATGCAGGATAACAACTAGTTACACAGCCTTTACAGTGTGTATTTTATGTAATTCTAAAGATGATTTGCAGCAGAGGACTCCAGCCCTAGGACCACAGATGTGCTAAAACTGTCAGTTTTTGTTACGAACTGGACTGCACAACAGGAGGAGAGGTTAGCCAGGGAAGGTTCATCTATATGTACATCCTGAAATTATTGCCTGAGCTCTGCCTCCTGTCAGATCTATGGCTGCATTAGATTCTCACAGGAGTGTGAGTCCTATTGTGAACTGTGCATGTGAGAGGGATCTAGGTTAAGTGCTCTTTTTGAGACCTAATGCCTGTTGACTTGTAGTGGAGCTGAGGCAGTGATGAAAGCACTGGAGAGTGGCTGCAAGTTCAGATAAACATTAGCAAAGATGTTTGACTGCATCACTAGACCATAATAAATCAATTACTTGCAGGTACAAATTAGAACCTGTAAGTGAGTGACAAGTGACAATTAAGCTGTATTGTGTGGCAGGATTTATAGTGGCAAGTGAGTTATTCTTCAACTGCACAGCTGCATTTTGTGGCAGGCTTTTACGTCAGAATCCAACAGTTATCTTAGTACATGTGTGCCCCTCCCCATTATTTTCTTTACCACTTCCACCACACCCCTATCCCACACTACACACTTGTCTGAATCAGAGTTCTGGTAAACCCACAAGCTAACCCTAGCCAAAATGAGCAAAAGGCAAACATCACTGGATACCTTCTTTGAAAATGGAAAAAGTGGAGAAAAGTACAATCATAAGAGAGCAGAAGACACTAAGACTGCCAACAAAAAGAAAGTTGAATTGAAAAGAAAATACTGAGAATCCTACTTAAATTGTGAGTTCATTGCAATAGTTGATTCACATTCTCCAGGACCTCTTTGTATAATATGTGGCAATCAACTACTAAACCAAGCCATGAAGCCTTCAAAACTCCTTTGTCACAATAAGACCAAGCACTCTTCATTAAAAGACAAGGATTTTCAAACAAAAAAAAACATAAACATGAAGAAAAAAGTCAATTACTGAAGGCTACAATTTCATCAAATGTGTGTGCACTGTGGGTGTCATTCCTCGTGGCAAACCACTTCGTTAAAGCTAAGCCCTTAACTACTGGTGAAGAGCTGGTCTTGCCTGCTATTTAGGATGTTTCTCATGAACTTTGAAGAAAGATTGCAGTTTAAAAGGTGGCACATGCTCCTCTTTCAACTAGCACCAAAACTAGACAAATTGATTAAATAGCAGGGTATACTTAGGCACACTTTTTAGGATTCATGAGTCACCACGGTACACAGTCCAGGTTGACAAATCTACCAATGTTGACAACAAGGCAAAAATGTCCAGGAAAATGTCCAGAAGGATGTGTTAGGTGCATTTTTGTTGTAAACCAACACTACAGCTGCAGAGCTATTCAGGTCTTTGGATTACATATCAGCAGAATTGTATAGATCGCTGGGACTGCACAGCAGTCTGGTTTCACTACTCAGGTCAAAGAGGTTAATTCTGGATGTGAGTCTACACATCTGTCATCCATAGAGAAATGTTCAGTAGCCAAAAGGTGTTATCTGAACATAACATTTCAGAGATTGTGATTAAAATCATGAAGCACATTAAAGTGAACATCTTTAAGTCATGCCAGCATGAGCAACTCTGTAAGGAGAAGGAGGTAGGCATACACATCTTCTGCTACATATGGAAGTGAGACGACCTGCCTTAGGAAGGTCGCTGACCAGAGTTTCTGAGTTATGAGAGCTGCTCTAGGGTTTTATTTTTTTAGAAAAATAGTCACCACTAGTAGCACAATTTAGAGACATAGAATGAGTTACAAAACTTGCTTATTGATGTAGCATATTCCACTGGTTCCACAAATTCAATTGGTCACTTTAGAGAAGAATGACAACTGTGTTCAAGTCATCAGATAAAGTGGATTCATTCAAATCAAAAGTGGAGTGATGTGGGCATCAAGGGAACATTAGAATTTTTGACATTTTTCAAACATTAGCAGAAATATTGAAAGGGACAAAACCAGGGCCTTCTTCCTCCCAGCTGGTGCACAATCATCTGTCTCAGCCTTCGAAACAGTTTGAGCATTACTTTGCAACAACAAAAGACACCTGAACTGGGGATGAATGGACCTGCAACCCATTTGTAATAAGCCAGATGGATTGATTTTGTCCATGCTAGATCAGCTGCTTGAGACACAAATGACAGTGGCCTTAAAAGTGTGTTTGAAACAGTTTTAAATCTCCATATACTCTGAATTAAATCCAAGGCAGAATATCCTGAGATTGCCACAAAAGCACTGAAAAGTCTGCTTCTATTTCCTACATCCTATCCTTGTAAAGCAAAATTTTCTGCCATAAAAGCAACCAAAATAAAATTGTGACGTAGACTGGACACAAGCAACACACTTGGACTGTCACTGACTCCCATCATCCCCATATGGGACCATCTAGAGGCAGGGAAACAAGCTCAAGGCTCCCACAGACTCTGCATTATGGTGAGTTACATGATTGTTTCATTGTGTATTACAACGCAATAATAATGCAATAATAATATAAATAAAATGCACAATAAATATAATGTGCTTGAATCATTCAAAAACTATCTCTGTCACCCCATCCATGGAAAAATTATCTTCCACAAAACTAGTCCCTGGTGCCAAAAAGATAGAGGACTGATTTAAAGTATAGTCATGCACCACATAATAACACTTTGGTAAACAGCAGATGGTATATATAAGGGTGATCCTATAGAATTACAATAGAGCTGAAAATTTTCTGTCACCTAGTAAGATCATACCATTAAAAGGTCATGGCACCATACATTACTCGTGCTTTTAGTGATGCTGGTATAACTGCCTACCATACAGCCAATTATGTACAATTGTATACAACGCATGATACTTGATAATGAAATAGTGGCTAATGTATTTACTATACTATATCTTCTTTCATTATTTTAGAGTGTGCTCCTGCTTATTTAAAAAAGTTTGCTGTGCAACAATGCACTACATTTTATCTGCAGCAGCTTGATATATGTTATATTTACTTCACTTCTTGACTATTATTCTCTCTTTTCTTCAATTTAGTCTTGTGTCATTTTGCTTAGCATTGCCTCTGAGTATACAAAATCCATTGCCAATGTTCCCACCAAGAGGCCATATGAAGTGATTGACCTATAAATGACACAAAAAGTGATCAAGAGCTATAAAGGCAAACAATCCATTGCAATAATCATTCACCAGTCGGACATGTCTGATCACACCTGACTATGATCTTGAAGAACAAGTTCAAAGCGACTGTTGAAGGATCTTCATTTTTTTTCTTTTTTTATTTTTAAGAGAATAAAATCAAACAAAGTAAAACAATAAAGCCAATCAAAACAAAACAGTGAAGGCAATACAGGACTTCAAAACAAGATAATAGGAAATCAACAATGGCTACTGCAATATATCTTGTTTTCTTCAACATAGCTGCCCATGCCATCAGATATAATAAAATCAAAGGCAAAGAGACACAGTTTCAAGAAGGTCCCTTATAAGATATGAAGAAACTCCTGGTGACCTGGATTGTAGAACAGACACAGAAATGTATCTCTCACAACATCATAATGATCATAACCAAAACATCAAGCTTGTTTCAGTGTTGAAAGAAAAACTGAGACACAACTACAGGCCAGCCCTGCATGATTTCAACAACCCATGAGTCATTACTCATTACATAATGTGAAAATAAGTGGTGAATCCACAAATGCTGACTGAAAGCAGTTGAGGAATTTTTGGGAACGCTGGATGAGCTGATTGTAGAGAAAGCTGCTTATCAGAATCAAATCTTCAATTTAGATAAAAGCTCCCTGTTCTGGAAATGAATGCTTGCAAGGACTTTCACCCATTAGAGGACAGGTAAGTGCCAGATTTCAAGATTTTTAAGGCGTGGATAGCAGTCCTGTTTGGCAGCAATATTACAGATGTTACCGATGGAAACCTTCTGTGATCTGGCCCAGTGAGAAGCCGGGAGCTTTCAAGCGTGTCAATGAGCACACACTGCCAGATCCTATGGGACCAATAAGAACTCACAGATGACCCAGCTTCTCCTTGGAGGTCCCCTGCCATATTTCAGTGCTCTACAGAAGTACTGTTTGGAGAATAACATAATTTTCAAGATTTTGTTGATTACCCATAAAACTTCAGCACGTTCTCTTTTTATTATTGATCTCCATTCCTATACCTAAGTGGCATTTTCTTCTTCCATATACCTCTTTCATCCAACCTATGGAGGATCAGGGATCTATCACAGTTTGTAAAGCCTACTACCCAAGGATGACTTTTGCTTAGTGATTTCTCCAACTAAAGGAGAGACTAAGAATTTACCGGTGCAATTCTGGAAGAATTTTAACATCTACAACTGCATCAGAAATATTAGTGGGTCTAGGGAGACACTGTCAAGGCGTCATCTACATCTGGATGAAGACATTACAGAGGTTTGGATTTACCAAGGAAGGATGAGAAGGTTGCGAAATTTAAGAAGGCTTTTGTTGAGATGGCAAACAATTTTCACCTGGATGTGGCTAGATAATATTGAGGAGTTCTTGGAGGAAATTCCTGAGGAATTGTTGGTACGATAAGGGTTGTTGGAACTACAACAAGAATGAAAAGCTGAAGAAGAAAAAAAGAAAACTTCAGGAGAAAGAAAAGAATAACCTTCGATAAAATACACAGTGAAGGGTTTGCTAGAACATTTCATAGCCTCAACAAGCACCTTTACAAGGTTTAAAAACATGGTCTCCAACACACAAAAGATCTCCAACAATGATATGGGAATAATACACACCAGACAGAATATTTATGTCTTCCCCAAGTTTATGGGCTGAAACCCTAACCCTCAATGTGATAATGTTTGAAAACAGGGCTTGTGGAAGGTAGTTAGGTCACAAGGATGGGGCACCAGGCAAGAGTGCTTATAGTGCCTTTATAACAAGAGGCCAGAGAACTAGATAACTCATTGTACTATACAAAAATATAAGGACAAATCAGGCATCTGAGATTTAGAAGAGGGTTCATGCCAGAACACATCCACACTGTCACTCTAATTTCAGCATATCAACCTTGAGAACTGTAAAATAAATTTGTTGTTCATAAGTCACTCAGTTGATGGTACTCTGTAGTAGCAGTTCAGACTAAGGAATCACAACAACCTTGAATTTAATGGTCATTGTCATTGAGTTTATGGAAGCCAAGAATAAATAATAGAATATTTATCCTAGAATTTTAAAATCAATTAATTACATTTTCTCACACATTTCCAAAAAATAATTTATGGTAAGTTAGATAAGACCTAGCAAACCAAATTTCACAGCGTTAAGTAAAATGATAGGAGGCACAAGATGCGATGTATGTATAGTTCAGTTTTACTATACTACCCATCAGAACCCCCACCACACTGGCTACATTTGACCCAATAGCCATTACCTGGTAGCCAGCATACAACTTAATGAAGATCTGAGAAAAGATTTCTAATCAGTAGAGAGACATACTCACCCAGTGAGGTCTCTTTCAGGATTCTGAACACAAGACATATACAAAGTGTCAGTAATAGTTAAGGCAAAATTCAAGGAGAAAAACCCAGTAAATCAAAACTATGAGGCAGGGGGAAAATCCTAAGGTAACAACCCAAGTAATTATATTCAATATCAAATAAAATTATTCTACCCAGTGGCATACAAGAGATTAATTTTATCACTTTTTTCTAGTACACTTTGATGAATAGAATTTTTCTCATGCCTGCATCTGATTCAGCCTTTCTCACTGTCATCAGTTTTTAATCATTGTTCTCAGCTCACTGGAGATTTGCTGCTCTCTTAGGCCATTTCTAGTTGCTGAGACAAACTGTCCTACACCTTCAACTCAAAGAAGCAGAGGTTTACTTTGGCTCACAGTTTCAGAGCAGCCAGCTCCAGAAAGGAAATGGTGTGGTGGAAAAGCCTGGCAACAGAAAGCTGCTCATGCCTTGGCATCCAGGAAGAAGAGAGGGAATTGAGGAGGCTGGGAGGGAGGTCTGCCCTTCAGGCCACTCCCCACTTATCTGGCTGCAACCAGACCCCATCTCTGAGCAGCACACTCAGTTGCTGAATCCATCAGTGGATGAACCCCAACTTGGTTACTTTTCTCTCACTGTTGAGACAAAATACCTGACGCTCAAAATGAAGGAAGAAAAGGTTAGCTTACAGTTCTTGGAGGTTTCAGTTCATACTCAGCTGGCTGCAAGGCAAGGTGTTGTGGCTGTGGGGAAACTGTTTGTGACGGCCGCAAGCGGTAAGAGCAAAAGGGTAAAGAAAAAGTACATCTCCTTCCCTCCCTTATATTGTATGCCAGTTACTCATCCCCGGGTGGGTGTAGCACTCACTAAATCTCTGTGCCCTCCTCCTGCACAGGATAAGGATATTTACAAAGGATTCTGACTCCCTGCCAGGTCTCCCAGTTAAAGTTCTAAACTCAAGTTGACACAGTGTATCAACCATAACAAACCCAATAACCAGTATAGCATTCCCTGTGATCCAATCACTTTTCCAAGAACCTCACCTCTGAACACATGAGCCTCCTGAGGGACGTTCTAGATCTAAATTGTAACAATCACAATCCTAGAATGAAACTCTCTTTGCCTTTCTACCACCAAAAACCTTTACCCTAAGACTATTACCTATAACGTGTATTACTAAAGACCAAAGATAATGGAGGATAATTAAAGTTAGAAACAATGTTAAACTTGATTTTAAACACAAATTTCTGTAGGAACTCCTTGACCATTCCCTGCAACAGGTGATTTCCTTGGCTATTTCCCTAGATAATTCCTGTCTTTTCTCCATTCTACCAGGACTCACACACGTGTAGACACTCAATGGATAAAACAAGTTAGAGAAGTCAGGTGACTATAGGAAGAGCTTTTACTCTCAGTAGATGTGGCAAAATAGTAATCATTTAGGAGGGAAAAAACTCGTGATATTTTCTCACTGTGATGTTATGAGCCAATCTTCTAACAAGGTTAATACTAACATATCAGATGCAATTTTAAAAAAATAATAAAATTACTGTGAACATTGTAGGGCACTTAAATCCCATCAGGACTTTTAGGGTCTCTCTCTGTGTGTCTCTCTGCATCTCTCTGTCTCTGTATCTCTGTCTCTGTCTCTGTCTCTGTCTCTGTCTCTCTCTCTCTCTCTCTCTGACTTTGTTCATGTTTTCCTACTGCTTAGCTGCAGCATGGACAACTCCCAAGCAATCATACCATCTCTAGATATGATTGCATCCACATTATTCTATTCAATTTCAAATTTTACCTTTAAATGTCACATTGAAACATCTCTAAGGAAGAAGTAGAAAGGGTCTGAAAGCCGTGTCATAAAGAATAACTGGAGAGTCTAGCGGGGAAAAAGAACCATGGAAAAAACTTTCATGAGAACAAGAATTTTAACTTTGGGTATCTATGGCAGGTGAAATTAGCACCAATGGAAGCAAAATAAAAAAGAAGCAATACTGGATTCACTTTGAGAAACTTCAAGTACAGCTGTCCTACCAAAGATGTATTGCCTTTAAAATAGTGACCTATACAGATATTTACCAGGGATGTGTGCATATACTTCTGCAGGAGGAAGGTCAGGCTTGATGACACATTAATTTCGTCTAACATTCTATATTCCTTTAGTTTACATTTCCTACATATGTTTATATATAAAAGGATGCTCAGGCTGAATAAACAAGTCAATCCATGTAGGTGGTCTTCCACACATTTAAATTTTTAAAACTAACCATTGATTCGCAAGAGATTTGGGCAAACTTATTTTGATCTAAAAACCTCAAGGTAAATGTCTTCTAAAAATAGATGTAGTAGTATTGATTCTTAGACTACTCACTTAGGTCACAGTGAACTTGGGGCAGTCGAATATAAACCATTTTTGCCTGAAGATCAAAACTCAAACTGTAAGAATGTCTCCCACTCAAAATGAGTACTACTATGTGCTCTTCAGGAAGCCACTATCCAAGATTCTCCCAACAGAAATTAGACTTGAGCACTAGCTTTATGGCTTACTTGTGCAAGTCACTGCCCTGTCATTACCAGTTTTTCTTCTTTAAAGTGAAGCTGTTTACATCAAAGCTATTCATCTACATACCCATATTTATTACACTGTTCATGATACCTAAACATGGAATCATTTAAGATGTCCATCAACAAATAAATGAATAAAGAAAGTGTAATGTTTTTATATACTGGAATAATATTAAGACATAAAAATATTCCTATCATATGTAGCAAAGTGAATGGACTACAGGATGTTGTGTTACATGAAGCAAGTTAGACACAAAAAGACAAATACTGAAATTTTCTTTTCTTTCTGTTTTTATTTTTATTTTTTTCTTTTTGGCTTTGTTTGGTCTGGTTTGGTTTTGAGACAGAGTCTTGCTATGTAGTGCAAACTGGCCTTGAACTCACTTATGTAGCCCAGGCTGGCCTCAAAGTCACAGTGATCCTCCTGCCTCAACCTCCAGAATGCTGGGATTATAGGTATGCGCTGCCATGTCAAGCTACAATTTCTCTTTTATATGTGGATGTTCCATGAAGATATGAACGTAAATAGTGATGACTAAAGGTTAGGAGTGGTGTGGAAGACAAAACAGAAGGAGGTGAGTAAAGACTATGAAAATAGTAGTAATAAGTTGCAGTTCACAATTACCTATTATACATTTTATGAATTACTAGAAGATAAGCACTCAAGAGCTTCAAACACAAAGCAAAGATTAAGATGAAAATATGAATTACTCTGATTTGATCAGTATACATTGCATATATAGTTTTATCACACTGCACCTCATAAATATGAACAGTATAATTATTATGTGTCACTCAAAACTTTTTTTAAATTTTAGAAAATGGAAATCCTAACTACCTTGATTTGATCATTATACACTATATACATGTATTTAATTATCACAGTGCACCTAATAAATATGCACAATTGCAATAATAAAAATTTTAAGAATAATAGTGAGGCTGTTAATTCAGTGATACCTTGATATTTCCCACATACCTTTTGGGTTTCAAGATCAAATTGAATAACATATGTGAAAATATTTGTAAATTACAAACACTATTATATGCAGAGGAAAAATAGCACATACTGCATTCAATTCCAAAATTCTACAGGTGGAATTTCTCACATTGAAACATTTTTAATGCTCCATAAAATCTTTGCTTCCACTTGCAAAGTTGTCTGGTTTTACTATACTGAGTGCCAGTTTAAGATATAACCATTTCCTAATTATGGTTGTTTCCTACATTATAAAATGAACTGTTATGTTTTAGCACTGGCTAAACTTTAATAGCTTTTACTCAGACCATACACTGCTGCATAACATCCTTTATTTTATTCCAGTGTTTCACATTAATTTTATACTTGTCTTTTGTAATATTTCTACCTTTAAAACATTTTCAGAAGTTAAATAAACATACCCTAGAACCAGGAGCTGCCAAACAATCAGAACTTTTGCTTTTCCTAACAAGTCATCCAACAATTATTGTAAAAGAAAATTCATTCAACACCAAACCTGAACTTTTAATTTAAATTATTTATAAAGCAAAAGGGAAGGATTAGGTATTGCTGAAACAAAAACACTTTGCACTTGCAGTATCTTGAACAATTTTACATGCACAGTATGTTTTTAAAAGTTTACTGATCCACATTTAGTAATAAACTCTATGGGATGTCTGGCAGAAATCCCCTTCCACAACAGTTTACATCTACCATCTGTGTCTGCAAGAAGCTTCCAGATACTCTGCCACCTGATTCACTGTCCCGACTCTTCTCGTTTCTATTCACAGACTTCTTTTAATTTTTATCGTCTACTATATCTACCCCAAGAGGAAGAAAATATTACCAAAACAATACAGCATTGAATTTTTTTGCAACCAAAATAAGACAGAAATTTCTACCAAGCAATTCAGTGTGTAATGAATTGATGGATCACCTGCTCTTCAGGATAAGGGTGTAACAGCAACAGAAGATGCTCACAAAACAAAGGAGATTGGTTAGTTCACTGCCTTCATTTGACAGATAAAGAAACTGGGGCCAAGGGGTCAGAAACTAGAAAGAGGAGAGTCTAATGTCAGTGAGCAGGAAGAAATTCAGAGTACAGCTGACTCCAGCACCCAGTGCTTTCTCAATACACCGTTCAAATTTGTTCCTCCTATGGAACCTGGGGACATTGCCCATTCTGGGGTCCAAAGGGGAGCCTGACAATTACCAATCTGGCTTTGGAGCAGAGACCTACTAATAAGAAGGAGATGATTTCCAAGTAGGTAAATATTGGCTGCCTTGCAAGGCCTCTTTTAATTGATCTCCCCTTTATCAATCAGTTTTCCATCACTATAACAGAACACTGGAGAAAATCAACTTATAAGGCAAAAGGGTTATTTTGTCTCACAGTTTCAGGAGTTCCACTTCAGGATCTATTGGTCCCCTTGTTGTGGGCCTGTGATGAACAAGGCCATCATGGAAGGTACACACAGAGCAAACCCACTCACCTCATGGCCAGGAGCAAAACAGAGAAAAAGGAAGGGATCGAGTCCCACAACCTTCTTGGAGGGCATGACTACCAAGAGCACTTAGATTCCACTTATTAAAGGTGACACCAACTCCCAGTATTGCCAGTCCAAGGGTCAAGACTTTGCAGAGCACCCAAGTTTCCAAACCATAACCCACACACCCCCAACTCCCAAACTTAACAGTGCAGATAAATGTGGCCTTTGCAGTCAGAACACTGGAGGCTTGAGTCTCACCTATGCTACTCAGCTTAATGCCCTTGGGCATGTTATTAACCCCTCAATACCTTCATTTCCTTTTGTCTAAAATGGGCTTAATATCCAACTTCTCTAGGTTCTGTGACATTTTAATGAGACACTTTTTTTATGTTTTTCAGGTAAGTCATCAGGTGTCTAACAGTTGTTTTAATAGAAGCACAGATCTGACATGAACGTTGAGGAAGCATCTGGTTCAACTCTAAAAGAGAATCCTAGAAAGCCTGCCAAGCTTCTCCTGCACCCAGAGACAATTTTACAATTTCACATTATCCTCTTACTATTTACGACTCTCTATTCAAACATCCATTTCCCTAAACGAATGAGGGCCTACTATGTGCCCAGCACTAATTTGGAATGAGACCACCCCATTTCCATACTGCTTTCACAGATTATGATCTGCATGTTGGAGAAGGATAAATGAATAAATCTGTTAACATCTCATGTCTTTGCTACCTCGATATTGGCCAGACTATTCTTGGACATCCCCAGTTATTTGAAGATGATTTAAGTCTATCCTAGGACTGTGTATAAACAAACATGAGTCTATTGCTTCCTTACCTAATTCAAATTAAAATCTTTCGATCTCCAATACTGGAAAAAATAGTCATAAAAATTATTCACAATAAATAGGTAAAGTGCCCATCTTAGAAGGGAAAATGGTAATTGATAAGGAAAGTAATCTTAATGTTGGCCTATACTCAAAATATATCACATTTTAAAACTCTAGTATTTCATCTTAAGGTAGAGAGGTATTTCCAGATTTAGGAGAAGTGTGAAAAGATAAAGCCAGGTTTAGAAATTATTACTTAACATCTGCTGTACATGGAACCCACATTGAGCACAGTGAAGAACACATCGAATATGCAGTCATCTTGAATTTTATAGGTCCCTGAATTTAATGAATGAGATTTAGCCACACTGGAGAAAAAAGACGGTGGAACAGTGAGCAACGGGGTTAAGGACCTCCCTGAAAGATACCGTCCAGATGCTGGAATACAGCAACAAGAAGAAAACAAGGTGGGAGGCAGGTCCTCTGGACCCAGGAAGACTCTAAAGCGAGAATTGAAGCCCACAAAAAGAGTGGAAAGAGGCATTTAGACAAAGAGTGTGGTGGCTGGTCGCGCCTCTGCCTGGAGCCAACCCACTCTGTGAAAGGAATTCCTAGAACCTGGGAATGCACAGTTTGAGAGCCGCGCCGGTGGCGGCGGCGAACTTGAAGTCCTCACCCTAGAAAGACTGCGTCGGAGGAGAGCAGCAGTGGACAGGGGGAGCTGACCAGGAGAACTGTCAGTGGAGGTCCTCACCCTCCCGCGTGACGGGGAGATCGGCGGGGAGACATCTTGGAGTTGGGCTGGGGACTCCTGGCTGGGCGCGGACTCGCGGAGGTTGCTCAGACTGAGCCCCATCCCTGCGAGCATACTGGGGGCCACCTCGGAGGGTCCCTGCGGGTGACAGGCTTGGTCTGGAGACCGCGGCTATGCACATGCTCTGCGGGTGTTGTGGAGAGTAAGCGGGTGAAAGATCCATCAGCCCAGGTCCGCAGGCGGCCACCGGCCCCTGTGTGCACCGCACACTCCAGCAACCATTGCAGAGTCAAGGAAGGCTGGGGAAAGACTGAGGATAGCGCTTTAACAGCGCCCCCAGTGGCAACCATCAGATATCCATAGTTGGTGCTGGCTGGAAGCACCTGTCTCACTTAGGAGAGGTTTTGGCCAAAGCAGGGAGTGCCTGGGTCCCCCGTACCAAGTCGCCCAGGGGAACGAAGAAAAATGCCAAGACAAAGAAACAGAGGGCAGTCTCTGGCCTCTAGTTCAAGCAGAGCAAATCCAGGAGATGCAAACGCAGAGGAGATCAAGGGTCCCGCAAATGAAGTTTGTGAGGTGATGGCAGCAGAAGTAAAGAAACAACTTCAAGAGGCTATAAAAGAAATTAGAACAGAAAACGTACTCAACTAATGGCAGAAATGAAAAACATAATAAAAGAACTGCTAGGAAACCCTAAAGAAGACATAGATGAAAAAATGGAGCATAGGAAAACAAGGGAAACCGGGAATGAACAATACAAAGAAGACTTAGAATACATGAAACAGATTCAAAGAGACTACCAGGAATTCAAAAAATCCAAGGAAAGTTGGCAAAACAACCTGAAGGAAACTAAACACAGACTTTCAAACCTTGAACACAAGTTTACAGCTTATGATCGAGAAAGGAGAGATCTCTTAAAAATAACAAGAAACCTGGAAGTAACAATACAATGTCTGCAAGACAACCCAGAGAAGTATAACTTAAGAATTAAAGATGTTAGTGAAAAAGCAGGGGTAATACAAATCAAATTAAAAGCCTATTTACAGAAATAATTTCAGAAAACTTTCCGAACAGGGGAACAGGAAGTAACTTTCAGATAAGTGAAACATATAGAACTCCAACTAAACGTAACCAAAATATACCTACACCCAGACCTATAATAATCAAGTTCCCAGAAATTCAACACAAAAACAGAATATTAAAAGCTATTAGAGAGAAAAAACAGATCACCTACAAAGGAAAACCCATCAGAATCACGACAGACTTCTCAACACAAACCATCAGGTCCAGAAGAGCTTGGAGTGAAGTATTTCAAGCCCTAAAAGAAAACAACTTCCAACCCAGATTGATGTACCCTGCAAAACTATCTTTCAAAATCAACAGAGAAACAAGATACTTCCATGACAAAGAACAACTAAAGGAATTTATGACAACCAAGCCAATCCTACAAAGAATACTGAAGGACATTTTAGAGAGAGATAAAAAGTCCACAGCTCCAAAAACTGTGGCAAAGTGATATCACCGAGTAGGGCAGATAATTAAATAATCCATCACTGGGATTTGAGTCCAGTAATGTCTTTAATGAGCTGTTTAGTTTGATCTTATTCTATCTCGACCTGTCTAATCTCATTATATATGATGACATAGACAGTTATTCCAGAGATAACAAAATATATCAGGATAGCCTTTATTGATATATGATCATCTTGCTTTGAAACCCTGTATTGCTTTCATTGTTCTGTTTCAAGTTATTTTAGCCCATTCTGGTTTGTTTGATTGTACTAGAACAGATGACATAGGCAACTGATTAGAAGATAATAAGAGGCATTATAGAAACCAATGTTGGATTACTATGTATTGCTTCCATTGTTTTATTTGTCATTGGTTTTATTCAGTACTATTTTGTTAGATTATATTAGGCCTGAAAGTATGGGCAGTTATTTTGAAGATAACAAGAGGTATTACAAGGGGAAAGGAGGAAAGAAGGAAGGGAAAAGGAAAAAGACATAGATTTATATATGGGTATACATAAGATGGTCAAAATGACCATACTACTAAATGCATTAACTACTGAAAGAGAACAGTTGACACTCATACAATTAGATCAATTTTACATGTCTATATCTATTAATCTGAACAACCCCTTTGAAGGTAATGATATACAATGTTACAACCACTCTCAAACTCCAATTATCTCATTTTGTAAACCTATAATCTTACAGTATTGGATTTGTTGTTGTTGTTCGTTGGTCCCTTTAGCTTTTTGTTTCTCTTTTCTGTGACCATTGTTTTATTTTTTATTGGTTTTATTCTGAACTATTTTGTTTGATTATATTAGGCCTGATGATATGGGCAGTTATTTTAAAGATAGCAAGAGGTATTCCAAGGGGAAAGGAAGAAAGAAGGAAGGGAAAAAGAAAAAGACATAAATTTATAAAAAGATGTACATAAGATAGTTAAAATGACTATATTACTAAATGCATTAACTATTGAAAAAGAACGGTTAATACTCAAAAGATTAGTTTAATTTTGCATATTTATATCTGTTAATCTGAACAACCCCTTTGAGGACAATGATACATAGTATTACAACTACTGTCAAGTTCCAACCATCTCATTTTGTAAACCTATAATGTTATTGTATCGGATATGTTGTTGTTGTTTTTCTGTCTCTTTTGGTTTTTGCTTCTCTTTTCTGTGTCCATTATCCCTTAATAAATAAAAAAAAGATTTAGCCACACTGAAAAATGTTGCAATGGTTGCAACAATTCCAATTAAATTAGTGCAAAAATAGTAAAGAGAATTGGGGAAAGAGCTAACTAGCTAATAAGTAATTTTATAAAGTGTCAAAATCAGCTGACAAGAAAATAGTCATATTAATTAATACCAACTGGCTTCTCAAAAACTATCTAGCAACCCCTCTTGGAATCTGTGTGGCATTTGGCATAAGTTCTCCATCTCTCAGCTTTCTGGACTGTGAAAAGCCCTCAGATGGAGCAGTGATCTTGCTGAGCACATACTGCACCAGGTCTTGGGTAATTCCCCCATCTTGTATTCTCTGGAGCTATCCACCACTCAGAAAACTGAAGGATGTGAGAGAGCAGTGGGGTTTCTATGCTAAAATGTTAACCTGAGTATGCATTTAAATATTTAAGGGAAAAAAATCGGACTTCTCAGGGCAAGTTGATGATCTATTTTTTCTTAATGATGTCTTTAATTGGGAAAGTAATGCATATTTCTCATGTAAAACTTGTAGATGATATAACATAAAAGATAAAAGAAGTTAAATCCACCAATAATCCCCTCCATCCTGAATAGACCACTGTAATTACTATGAATTTTGCCATATAGAAATTAAACCAGACAAGGACAGTGCAAAGGGGAAACTAGCTGAGCCAGACCTATCATGATGCCCAGGACAAGAAGAAAGGGATAAAAGGGTCAGGCTGCAGGGACTGGGAGGCAGTGCCCAGAGCCCTGCATTCATCCAGGGATCCTTGATAAGGGCCTATGAGACCAGGAAGCCTTGCCTAGAGACTCACCCACACCCAGGAACCCTCAGTGAGGGCCATGAGGACTAGGAAGTCACTCCCAGAGACCTGCCACCATCTGAAATCCTCAGTGATGCCCACTGTGGGACAGGTCACAAGCACAGAAAGTAACTAAGACTTGACATCTGGCTGAAGAGGAACACAGGAAAATGTCAAAACAAAGGAACAAAATGCAGTCTCAAACCTCCAGCCCATCCAGAACGAGTCCAGGCGACCTAGACATGGAAGAAATGGGAAACCACACACCTGAAATTTCTCAAATGATAGCAACAGAAGTAAAGAAACAACTCTATGAGGCTGTAAAGGAAATCAGATCAGAAATAATATTTTCATTAAAAAATAACAATAAACATATTGAAATAATTGGTCAGCATGTTCAAAGAAGACATAGATAAAAAATATAGAGAGAGGAGCATAGGAAAATGATGAAAACCATGAATGAACAATACGTGAGAGAATTAGAATGTATGAAACATTCAAAGAGCTATCCAGGAAATCAAAAATTCCATAGAAATCTGGCAAAACTGCATGAAAGAAACAGGAGATAGACTCTCAGACCTTGAAGACAGGATTGTTGCTAGTGATCACAAAAGGAAAAAAATCTATTAAAAATAACAAGAAATCAAGAAACAATTCAACAGCTGCAAGGCGATGCAAAGAAAAACAATATAATATAATAGGTGCAACAAAAAAGGAGTCAACACAAATGACATAAAAAGACTATTTGCAGAAGTAAAAGAAGAAAATTTCCCAAACATGGGAAAAGAACCTGACAGACAAATAAGTGAGGCAAATAGAACTCCAATTAGCCATAACCAAAATAAATCTATACATAGACATATAATAATCAAGATCCCTGAAATTCAGTATAAGAACAGGATATTAAAAGCCATTAAAGAAAAGAAACAGATCATCAATAAAGGTAAGCCTATTGGAATCACAACAGACTCAATACAAACCATCAAGTCAAGAAGAGCATAGAGTGAAGTATTTCAAGTCCTAAAGGAAAACAGCTTCCAACCCAGACTGATACACCCTGAAACTATTTTTCAAAATTAATGGGTAAATAAGATGCTTGCACAACAAAGAACAACTGAAGAACTTCATGACCACCCAAGCAACCCTACAAAGAGTATTGAAAGATATTCTAGAAAGAGATAAAAAATGACCATGATTCCAAGAACAACAACAGAAACAAACCACCAAACAGGGCAAACAATTAAACAGAGGGGAAAAGTAGGAAACTAACAGCAGAAAGATAACATGGAATGCAACTTGAAACCATATTCATAAGTGAAATAAATCACACTCATAAGTGAAAACATTGTATTGTCTCACTCATGTAAGGAACCAAAAGAGTAAATAAAATCCAAAACTTGCAATAGATATTGTGAAAGTGAAAGAAACTGCTCAAAGGGAAAGAACAACTGGGATGGGGAAAAATAGAAAACAAGGAAGGGGAAAAAATATATATATATGATACCTAAGATAATTGTACTACTACTTCTATTAGTTCATGGAAAGAAACTGAGTGCTTATATTCTTTGATCTGTTTTGCATGCCCATGTCTTGTAATCTAAGTAACTATTTTGAAGATAACAATGTGCAATATAGTGACTATTGTTAATTTCCTATCTTTTTTTTTTGGAACCAGGGATTGAACTCATGAGCTCACACATGCCAGGCAGGTGCTTGTGCCACTGAGCTAAATTCACAGCCCCTATTTTATTTTGAAATTCTGTATCATTTTTACTGTTCTGTTTTTATTGTTTTATTTTCTTTTAATCTCTAAAATAAAAAAGAAAGGGTAAAAATAAATAATTTTTGAAGAAAGTATGAAAACTAAGGATTGTTATGGTAAAATCTAAGTAGAACATTACATAAATTTTCATACCCTAGCTCTCACACAAAACCAACTCACAGGGACACACACTGAGATGGTCCCCTTTGTAACCTTAAACCTAACACACCTGGAAGAAGGGAGAAAGGAAGGAAGGAAAGGAAAGGAAGGAGAGAGAAAGGGAGGGAGGGGACAAACAAAGAAGGAAGGGAGGGAATGAAGGAGGGAGGGAGGGAAAGAAACCCCTGCTGTCATTCCAGTTGAGCATGGTTTTCCCTCAGAACTAACTTGTAGGAGAGACAGCTTGAATGCAAATCAGTGGAGCAAATAGCAATTCCTTGGGATTTGCTGTTCAAGATTGAAGATAGTCTACATTTTTGCTTCCTTGATTCAGAAAATTGGCTATAGCCTGGTCTGAAATGTCCCCCAAAGGCACATATGTTAAGGTTTGCTCCCCAGCCTGTTGCACTAAGGGAGATGGTGGAATCCTTAAAAGAACAAGGGATATCTTTCCATTTTCTGATATCTTCTTTGATCTCCTTTTTCAGAGTACTGTAGTCTTCAATGTAAAGGTCTTTTATTTCCTTCATTAAACTGATTCCTAAGTATTCTGTGGTTTTTGGGGGGTATGTTTCCCTAATTTCCCTAATTTCTGTGAGTTTGTTATTTTCGTACATTTTTTTTTGTGGTACAGGGGACCAAATTCATGACCTCATGCTTTCTAGGCAGGCACTGTGCCACTGTACTATATCCCTGGCCCACTATTTATTTTTGAGTGTTGACTTTGTATCTAGCTACATGACTGAATTTGGTTGTTAAGTCTAGAAGTCTTTTGTTGGAGTTTTTGGGGTCTTCTGTATAGAGCAATATGTCATCCACAAATAATGATAGTCTATCTTCTTTCTTTAATTTTCTTATTCTTTTTATTTCTTTCTCTTATTTAATTGCTCCAGCTAATGTTTCCAGAACTATATTAAATAAAAGGGTAGATAGTGGACATCCTTGTTTTGTACCTGATTTTAGAATGAAAGATTTTAGTTTTTTACCATTTAGTATGGTATTTATTTTTGGTTTGCCATAGGTGGCTTTTATCAGATTGAGATAAAGACCATCTATTCCAATTTTCTGCAAGTTTTTTTTTTCATAAATGGATGTTGGACTTTGTCAAATGATTTTTCTGAATCTATTGAGATGATTGTGTGATTTTTGTCACTGATTCTGTTAATATTGTGATTACATTATTGAATTACTTATGTTAAACCACCCCTTCATCCCTGGGATGAATCTTACTTGGTCATGATATATAATCCTCTTGATGATTTGCTGCATTCTGTTTGTCAGTATTACATTGAGGATTTTTTAAAAAGAGAAAATAAACAAAAAAACCCCAAAGATAGAGAATTTCGAAAACAAGATACTAAGAAACTGACAATGGTTAATGTATTGCGTATTGTTAACTTCAAAGTTGTTGCTTAGATTACAAGATATAGGTATGCGTAATCGATCAAACAATATAAGTACAAACTGTTCTCTTCAATTAACTAAGAGAAATCAATAGTAAAATTATCTCAGCTATCTTTTGTATACATATAATTTTTTCCTTTTCCCTTTCTCCTTTTATTCTTTCACCCATCCCAGTTGTTCTTTACTTTTAAACAGTTTCTTTCCCTTTCACAATATCTATTGTAGATTTGGGGTCTTATTTACTTTTTCAGTTTCTTCTGCTAGGGAGACAATACAATGTTTACACATAAGGGTCTGGTTTATTTCACTTATAAGTATGGACTCTAGTTACATCCATTTATCTATAAAAGCCTAGAGTTTATCTTTCTTTATAGCTCAGTAGTATTCCATTATATACTAATACCACATCTTTTTAATCCATTCCTTGGTTGATGGACATTTGGGTTGTTTTCAAGATTTATCTATTAGAAATTGTGCTGCTATAAACATGGGTGCACATATATTGCCATGGTATGATGTTTTTAATCCTTCTGGGAAAGCACCATGAAGGGGATTTGCTGGGCCGAATGAGACCTCTAATTCTAGTTTTTGAGGAATCTCCACACTGATTTCAACAGTGGTTGTACCAGTCTACACTGCCACCAGCAGTAGAGAAGACTTCCTTTTTCCTGAAAGCCCCACCAGCCTTTGTTATTGATTGATTTCTTGATGTTAGCCATTGTTTCCAGGGTGACATGGAACCTCAGCAGTGCTTTAATTTGCATTTCTTGAATGACCAAAGACATTGAACCTTTTTCATATATTTATGTGACATTTGCCTTTCTTCAACTGAGAAGTGTGTATTTATCTCTGATGCCCATTTTTGGATTAGGTCTTTGAATTTGGGGAGTCTGATTTTTTTTCAATTCTTTATATGTTCTAGATAGAAGTCCTTTGTCTGAGGGAAAGATGAGATCCCACTTGTTAATTCTGTGAAGTACTTCCCATGCAGTTTAGTTATTGAGGATTTTTGTACCTACATTCACTAGAGAAATTGGTGTGTATTTCTCTTTTTTCATATGATCCTTTTCTGGTTTTAGTATCAGGGTAATACTTGCTTCCAGGAATGAATTTTGGAGTATTGCTTCCCGTTCAATTTCATTGAAGAGTTTGAGAAGTAGTGGCATTGGATCTTCTCTAAATTTCTTGTAGAATTCAGAAGTGAATCATTCAGTGCCTTCAGGGCTTTTATTTTTGGTAGCTTTTTAATTATATCTTTGATTTCATTGACTGATATTGGGTCATTTAGAATTTTTATATCTTCTTGCTCAGCTTTGGTAATTCAGCTTTGGTAATTTGGTTTCTAGGAATCCATTCATTTTTTCTGTGTTTTCCATATTATTAGAATACAGTTTGTCAAATTAGGTATTGATTCTCTGGATTTCTGCAGGATCTGTCATGATTTCACCCTTTCCATTCCTAACTGTATGGATTTTGTCTTTTATTTCCTTTCTTTGATAAAGTTGTCTAAGAGTTTGTTGGTTTTATTTAAGCTTTCAAAGTCCAAGCTCTTTGATTCATTGACTCTTTGTATTGTTTTTTAGTCTCAATTGCATTAATTTCTGCTCTAATCTTTATAATTTCCTCCCTTATATAAGATTTGGGCTTGACTTGTTTTTTAATTTCTAGAAATTTGAGGTTTACTATTGGTTGTTTATTTGAGCTTGCTCTTTTTCGCTGATATGAGAATTTACCACTATATGTTCCCCTTGTAGGACTGCTTTCATTGTGCCCCATTATATTGTACTAAAAGTATTGTTTAATTGTAGAAACTCTAATTTCTTCAATAATTTCATCTGTGACCCATTGGTTGTTCATGATGAAGTAATTTAATTTCCATGTGTTTATGAAGTTCTTATAGTTTCTCTTGCTTTTGATTTCTAATTTCATTGCACTATGGTCTGATACCATCCATAGGATAATTTCAGTTCCTTTGTATTTACTTAAGAATGTTCAGTGGGATAGCATGTGATACATTTTGGAGAACATCCCACGTGCAGCAGAGAACGTGTATTCTGATGTTTGGGGTGGAACATTCTACACACATCTACTAAGTCGATTTTTTTAAAAGACTGGTTCATATCTCTTGGTTGATTTTTTTCTCTAGTTGATCTATTTGTGACAGTAGTGTACTGAGGTCCCCATTATAATTGTAATAGCATTTATTTGACTTTGCATGTCTGTTAGTATTTGTTTTACATAAAGGGTACACTGGTATTTGATGCATATATATTTACAATTGTTATCTCTTCCTCTTGGATTCTTCCCTTTGCAAGATGTAGTGACCGTCTTGGTCTCCCTTAATCCATCTTGGATTGAAATCCACTTTGTCTGCAAATAGAATAGTTAACCCTGCTTTTGGGGGGCCCTATCCAGTGGAGTATTGTTTTCCATCCTTTGAGTTTCAGTCTATGAATTTTTTTTGTATTAAATGCGTTTCCTGTATGCAGCATATTGTTGGATCATGCTTCTTAACACATTCTCCCAGTCTATATCTTCTGCCTGGTGAATTGAGACCATTTACATTGGTGGTTTTAACTGATATGTATTGACTTATCCCTGTTATGTTATTTTCCTGTTGTTAGTTCTCATTTTTCCCCTCTGTTTAATTACATGCCTTCCCTGGTGAATTCATTCTGTTGTGGTTCATGGAATTTTAGTCATCATTATATCTTTCTAGAATGACCTTCAGAACATTTTAGAGTGCTGGTTTGGTGGAGATGAATTTCTTCAGGTGTTCTTTGTCATGGAAGTATCTTATTTCTCTATCAATTCTGAAGAATAATTTTGTAGACTATGTCAGTCTGAGCTGTAGATTGTTTTCTTTTAGGGTTTGAAATACTTCACTTTAATCTCTCCTTGACCTGAGGGGTTTTTGTTGAGAAGTCTGCTATCATTCTGATGGACTTTCCTTTATATTTGATTTGTTTCTTTTCTCTAACAGCTTTTATCTTCTCTCTCTCTCTCTCTCTCTCTCTCTCTCTCTCTCTCTCTCTGTGTGTCTCTCTCTGTTTTTGTACTAGGGATCAAATTCATGACCTTACATTTGCCAGACAGGCACTTGTGCCACTGAGCTAAATACTCAGCCCCTCTCTAACAGCTTTTTTGCTTTTTTTTTCTTTTTTTTTTTTTTTTTTTTTTTTTTTTTTTTTTTTTTTTTTTTTTTTTTTTTTTTTTTTTTTTTTTTTTTTTTTTTTTTTTTTTTTTTTTTTTTTTTGCGGCACCGGGGATTGAGCTCACAACCTCGCGCCTGCCAGGGCAAGCGCTTAAGGCACTGAGCCAAACTCCCGGCCCTGGTTTTTTGAGGCAGGGTCGCACTATGTAGCTCAGGCCGGCCTTGTGCTCACGTTGTAGCCCAAGCCAGCCTCGAACCCACAACGCTCCGCCTACCTCAGCCTCCCGAGTGCTGGGATTAAAGGTTCTCTAACAGCTTTTAATATTTTGTTCTTGCACTGAGTTTCTGGAATCTTGACTATTATATGGCTTGGTCTAGTTTTTTAACATGGCTAATTGGGGTTCTGTATGACTCAATTATCTGTATGTGAAATTCTTTTTTCATGCTTGTGAAGTTTCCTGCTATTACTTCTGTAAACAGGTTTTTTTTATGTCACTTGTGCTATCTCTTGCTTTTTCATTGATTTGAATCAATCTCATGTTATTCTTATTTACTTCACTTTTCAGCTATTGGATTCATTTTCCATGGTCCCTTGCTATTTTTAAGAAATTATTTTTTTCATGATCACTACAAACCTGTCTTCTAGATCTGATATCATTCACATTTGTTCATTCTGCTGCATACTTTCAATAGAAGTTTTATTCCTCTGGATGTCTGTTTGAATCTGTTTCATGGATTCCATTTATTTCCTGTGTTGGGCATTCAAGGTTTTCATCATTTTACTAAGCTCCTCTATTTTATTTTATCTTTGTCTACGCTAGATTTACTAACCATGTCTTTCAGTATGGGCATCATCTCTGCATTTATCTGAGAAATTATTTCTAATTTGATTTTTTTTTCTAGAGTCTCATTTATCTGCTTTGTTACTTCCATTGTTACCACTTCAGAGAGTCCAGGTTGGTGGCTTTCAACTTGTTCCATCTCATTGTGCCCTGGGTGTGTCTTTGGTCAGCTGGAAGTCTGGGGTTGCATTTTGTTTCCCTGTTTTCTCATTTTCTTTCTTTCTTTCTTTCTTTCTCTTTGTCTTTTGTGTTTTGTTTAATTTCTGCATTGACGCTTGTAAATTGCTTGTGGTAGGTGGTTTTATTGCTAGTATTAAGAACCTTTAGAAGTGACTACTTCTCAAAAATGACTTCCAAGTGTGGCTGACTTTTGGGTTGCCACTATGTTGCAAGATCTTATCTCTTCAATATGCTGGGAATGAGAAGCCGATGCCTATTTTGTCTAGACCCTGGTTCGTTGGCACTGGCCTATAGTATTGTTTATGACTCTCAGAGAATCTCAGTTTTTGGCATGTGTGGTAGTTAATTAATTGTCAACTTGAGTGGAAACATCCATCTCAAGCTGGAGAATTGTTGTTAGAGCCAGCATGGAGGGTAGTTGTCGGAGTAGTATAAAAGGAGAATGAGAGTAGAGGATTTCATGCTGATTTTCCTTGGAAAAACTTCATTGCAGATGATTCTTTAGAGGAGCTTTGGCTTTTTCCTCAGAGGTGGTTCAGTCCTCACCATTGTCATAGATGAGTGCTCTTCTCTATAAAGGAACTCCAGTCTTCATCTTCACTTGGGTGTTGTCTCTTGGCTTTTGGTATAGAGTCTTCAGCTTCCAAAACTAGCCTTTCTGCCTGCCAGCTGAATTCTTCAGCTCTCTAGTGCACAGACAGATCTCTTGCACTCTTCTACAATTGACTTGGTGGGCAGATATTGTCAGTTAATCATGCAAATTTCTGTGTCCTGCATTAAATCTGATTCAGAATATATGCAGTCTTTTGACAAGCCTTGCCCCAGCCCTGCAGTCTCTTGGAATCACTGACTACAATAGCAGCAAGGAAGAAAAACTGATTACAACAACAATGTCACCTTGGCTAAATAGTACAGTGAGTAATAACAATAGCATAAAGCACAGCCTAGAAAATGACAAACCATATTAGATGTTAATTTGACACCTGTAACTGTATAAACAAAAAATTTAGTTATATTTAAAAGATCTGAAACAATCAGAAAATTTTATACAATAAATATTCCCTCGATCTGGCAATTTTACCCTTAGGGGACAAAATTTAAAAGGGGTTAGGGTTAAAAATAGAGAAATAGGAGAAAAGGGAGAGATTAGGAACAAGGTTGAAGGACAAAGAAACATTACACAAAATTTGGGAAACTGGTGAGGATGACAGGTGGGAAAGAAAGAAGGAAGAAACAGAAACAAGAATAGGACAAAACAACAAGAAAAAACTAGAAACAATGGTCTTGCTTGCATAAAAACAAGAACAATCAAGAAAATGAGAAACAAAGAAAGGAAGAAAAGAAAATGTCCACTTCAGAGAGTCTCTGCTGTCACTGGTAGTCAAAGGAGGCAGACAGAGCTTGGATACATGTTGACTGATCTCAGCAAGCCAGTAGTAGAATTATAGTGGGGTGTTGGATAATCCCAGAAAGCCTACACCTTCAGCTCCACTGAAGTTCAGATTGGTTCTGGTTTCTGGCTGTGAAGCTGGGACCCAAATTGTTCATTCCACAACACTCCAGATGCCTCCCTCTGGTTTGAGCTCTGATCCCTGACTTTGGATGTCTCCCACAGCAACACCTCACCCTGACACTGGGAGCCACTAGATGGAGCCAACTTGCAGTTCTGAATTTAGCTGGCCTCTTTCCAAAATGTCGACCACCCAATCACCCTCTCCTAGGGATGCCTGAACTGGACTGGAATCACTCACTACTGAAGTCTTCAGCGTCCACTGCTTTGTTCCACTGGTGTGTTCCTCCATGGAAGCCTCTGGGGTCACCAGTAGTCACTGTGCCTCTGCAGGTTTTGCCACCCGTCCTACTCAGAGCCAGGGATCAGGGAAAAACTGCCACTTGCCATCTCCCTCTTCTGTGTTAAGATCCCTCTATTTTTTTCTTCCTGTGGATGCCAAGTCTTGCTTCAGATCCTTGATGGGTCCCAGGGACCTACTTCTCTCATTCTTCTCTTCCTCACATTGCTAGGTCCCAGCATCTGGACTCCAAATATCAGAGAGGTTATTCCTCTGCTGCTCACCACTCCGCCATCTTCCTGGAAGTCCCATGCCAGTTATTTATATTTAACTAATTTAAGAAAAAAGAGCACAAACACCATACTGCACTACTCAGTGAGACAGCAGATATCACTAGCCACCTCCTCACCATGGATTCTGTGCCCTGACCATATCAAGCCACCAATTCTTAGCTGGCTTTGCATTTTGGTTCCTCTCAGCACTGAGCCACGGAGACACTGACCAACTGACTAACCTAAACCACCCTTTCAGGCAGTCGATTGTCAGAAAGATGTTTCTTAATGGTGGGTGAAAATACCTCATCCAGCCATTCCATGAACAATTGCCTTGTGACCCAAGATTTTGCATTGGCCCTCCACATGATAGACAGTATGGCCTTGTTCACATTCTGCTCCTTAAATGCATGAGGGATACTGGGATGTAAACCAGTGATAGTTTAATTTTCAGATGAGTGCTTGCATTTGCACATAGCAAAATGATCAATTTGTCTTTCATGGGCTTGTGCCCTGGCACTGCCTTTTCTTCCTGCATGAAGAGCCCTGTTTCATCTCAATAGAACATTTGTTGAACATATCCTTCTGCCTTCATGAATTCCATGAATTCTTTCTTATAGACTTCTGCAGCAGCCTTATCAGAACTGGAAACTTCACCCATGTTTTATCACACAGTGTATACCACTTCTCTTGTGGAATTTATCAACTAGCCTCTACTGGATTTAAATTCATCATGTGTTGCACTTGTAGAGGGGTTTTCTTGCAGTAAATCACTGTGCAATTTCCTGGCTTTTTCATAGATCATAGCTTCACTAATGCCATCACCGCCCAGCTATCTCTCATTGAACCACATGAACAAAAGCTTTTCCAGCACTGGTGTTCTTTGCTTGCTTGTATCACATCAGCTCCTTTGCTGGCATCTTTATTTTTCTAAATAGTTGATATTGTTGATTTCACCGTCTTATACTTTAAGGTCAAATCAGTAGCACGAATACCATGCTTGTGCTTTTCTACAATTTCCTTCTTTGAGTCCATGGTTATTTTCTCAAAAATCTTCTTATCATCCTTGCTCTGCACTTTATTTGTAACCGCATTATTTCTCTACACATTTTCCTCACCCTCATCACCACTCTGCACATTCTGGTTACCTTCATTACTCTGTACTTTCTTTTTACCACAATGCTTGCTTTGCGCTTTCTTTGGAGCCATGCTGGACTGAATAATACTGTACAGTACTGCATGTGCTAGGAAGAACACAAAAAATTTCACAGAGAGTGTATATAGATCTATCTGTTACTGTGATCTCAACTAGAGGAAGCCATGACCACATGTCGGAGCTAGAAAGATGGCCATGTTCATGCTCATGCAGGGAAGGTGGCCACAGCCATGTCCACCACTCAATGCAGAGTTTGAAAATGGAAGCAAAATTTTGTTGAACACTTCTGTTCATGAACCAAATTATTCATGAGTAGAAGTATTTGTTAACTAAGGTATTACTATAAACTGACAGATCTTAGGAAAGAAGAAGAAAATAAACTATGTGTGGGGATGTATATCTATAATTCCAGCACTCTAGAAGGCTGAGGCAGGGGGATCACAAGGTCAAACTCAGCCTGGGCAACTTATGAGCTTAGTGAGACCCTGTCTCAAAATAAAAAAGGGCAGGAGGCAGAGCCTGGGGTGAAGGCCTCTTACCACCAAATAAAAAAATTATTATTGTTATAATCATAGTGGTGGTGATGATGAAAATAAAACACTACAGAAATTAAGACTCATCTGAAATACTAAGGCACTGCTGGAGATGTGGTAAGAGACACAGAAGACAAGAATAACAGAAGTTTTAAAAATTATCAAAGAAAACCTATCATCAGTGTTTGGTTTTTCTAAAAGAAAAAAATTTCTAAAAAGTTTTAAGTAAAAGAACAAAGAACAAATCAGAGAAGACTCAAAGCTTTGAAGATGGAAAAAGAACACTGTCTCAGCAAAACTTAAAATGTAAGTGTTAACATTCAGACACATCTAAGAAAAATGAAAAGACTTCAAATAAAGGATCTCTGAGGCAGGAAAAAATAAGACATCTAAAAGAGGGAAAACTGAGGCTCATTCATACTTCTTAGCAGCACTAAATACAAATATATAACTGGCCTACACCTGAAAAGTCTTCAAGATTTCTTTCCTCAACAAAGGAAATGTAATAGTGAGATATTTTAAGTGCTTTTTTTCCATTCTCACTCATCACTCAACACGACCCCTCTGACGTAGAAGTGTGCAGTTCTTCCTTGAACATCAGCTGGATTGTCTTCTCATTCAATTCAATATCGAGACTCTACTAAGAGCTAAGCCTCCTCACAAGACTGTCTCCATTTCTGATGCCAATTGCCAGATTCTAGGTTGGGAGCTGTAGTTCAGCCTATCGGCCCCAAATAAGAATTCTGATGATCCCCCAACTCAATTTAATTAATTAGAGAAATACTTATGTTTACCAGGTTGTAAATAAAGGGTATATTGTATCCTTGCTATAATTTCAAATTTTATAAACGTATCCATTGCTTTCTTAAGATTATATTGATGTCATGGAAAGTTTTGGTTACAATTTTCATTGGTTCTGTGGCTAGGGATAAACAAGATGAAGAGGTAGAAAGGGCAAGGTCTGGGAGGGCCCTGAGCCCAGCATCTTCTGTCTCCAACCCTCCTAGCATGTGATGTATTTACTAACTCAAAAGCTCTGCAGATCCTACAGTTCAAGGATTTTCATGGAGGATTTATCATTAGGCATGATCAATTATTATCATCACCTCCAGTCCTGTCTTATCTCCAGAGAATGGAGGGTAGGACTAAAAGCTCCAAACAAATAACCATGGGTTGGTCTTTCTGAATGGGCCCCTATTCAGAGCCCACAACAAGTTCTTTCATTAGAACAAAAGATTTTCTTATACCCCTGTGAATTTCAATGGATAGGGACTTTGGCTCAGGAATATTAGGACAAAAGATTCTGTTGGCATCCCTGTCACTCCAGAAATTTCAAGAGTTTTAGAAGCTCTGTCCCAGGGACCTGAAGCTAAGTCCAATATATCCATTCTTTCTCATTTCATCATAACCCAAGGATTTAACCCCCAACTGAACAAGCATCTGTAGAAATGATCAAGATGTAATATATACACGTGTTGCTTTCCCAGGTTGAATGTAATTATCATGTATCACAAGCATATAGTATAAAACTTTTTTTAAAACCTGAAGTTTAAAGAACTATAAAAATAATTCTGTACTTTCAAAATTTTAAAGAATATATCTCCCCCAGAACCTTTCTGAAAGGTGGTATTAGAGAAGAAATTGCAACCAACTAAGAGTTGAATGGAATATTTCCCATAAAGAAAGCTGACCATGAGTATTAGTCCTAGCCATGAGACTACAATTAAAATAGGCTGAGGGATTTGAAAGTGGTGGAGTATGATTACATTAACAACCAGAAGTCAAAAATCATAATTTAAAGTGTGTTACTCAAATATAGTAGTTCCCTTATCTGAGGAGATAGTCTATGACCTTCAGTGGATTCCTGAAACTATGAATAGTACTGAATTCTGTGCATAAAATATTACAAGTGTATCTATAGGTTGCTGTTAACACATATTTTCTGTTCGTGTCTTCCACCTGCTAATTTAATACCTTTTCCACCTTAAATAAGAGTTTATCATGCATTATGATGGTAACTTGCAAATGGAAGTGTGACAGCAAAACTTGTGCAATTTTTTTCCCTGCAATTCCTAGCAATTTTGGGCAAATTTTCTCTTTCCTTATAAAGTGGAGGACGTTTATCATCTCACTTGTAAGTAGCACTTGATGATTTCTGCAACACAGAAATGGCTAAGGAAACACAGTGAAGTCATGGATCAAAGGGGCCTCCTACAATAGATACATAACACACCAAAAGGTAAGCACTTAGAAAAGAGTATGAGTGGGCCAGGGATGTAGTTCAGTGGCACAAGCACCTTCCTGGCAGGTGCAAGGTCCTGAGTTTGATTCCCAGTACCAAAAAACAAAAGAAAAGAAAAGAGGAAAAGAGTATGAGTATAAACAACAATAACCAAATGGTTGGGCAAAGATGTAGAAATGGACTCATTTTGTCACTGGTTATACTATGAACTTAAAAGATACTGCCTAAAGAAATTGATAACTAAGTGTATTTAGTGAAGATTTAGTAACAAAATGAATCAGTTGAATAAAATGGAAACCTTCCAAATTAGCAAAAGAAACGCCCCAAAACAAAGGAAAACCAAGTTATTTATGAGTTTTTAAGGCTATTGAAACAGAGTAAAATCTAAAATAATGAACAGAACTAACAAATATATCGGATATGGAAAGTAACATTAAAAAAAAAGAGAAAACCAAAGATCTGATTGGGCTCAGTAATATAAGACAAACAACTTTAAAAATGATTCAAAACAGGTGAAAATGAAATAGTGGGAGGTAAGTGTACCAGCAGTATGTAAACATAAAGCAAGAAGCAATCATTTTCTTAATGGCCAGACCCAGTTAGATTCAAGACTAAAAATATTTAATCAGAATAAAACATAGTGCGGGTCCCGCCTGAACTTGGGCAACACTCCTATGAGCAGGAGAAATAAGAATAACCACCGGTAATTTCTAAAGCTCTAGGCCAGAGAACATGCATATTAGATACAATAAATTTTTCCCAGTTGAAATGCATTAAAATTTCATACCTAAGGACTGCATGTCATGCATGTGATTATAACCGTGAATTATATTCAGCACTCTGTCAATCATTCTCATCAATCTTATTCAGAAAAATCTAATGAATGACGCTCTAGGCAAAGTACACATCTTTTAAATCCAAAAGCCTGACTTATCTTTCTTTTTCTATTCTCCCTGCCGTCCCAGCACCCCAACTTTCCTGTTCATGCCACCTTTTCTTTCTGCTCACATAAACACGCTTGCTCTGAGCACTCCTTCCCACATCAGCTTCAATAAATGTAGCTGCTTTCTACCCATTGGGTGAATACTTGCAATGCTTTGCTGGTGATACATAAGAATCTTGAATCTACCTCTCGGGATCCCTCATGCATTATATCAAAAGGACATTTTACCATAATAAAGGATGTACTGCACACTACGTATCTAAAAGTAATAAATGTCTATGCACCTAGTAACCAATCAACATTTATTAAGCAAAGATAAAAGACACTAGAAGAATGAATATGTAGGACTACATTAATAATAATAGTTTTTAGCCAGGTGTGGTGGCCCTTGTCTGTAATCCCAGCATTCGGGAGGCTCACACAAATTCAAGCTACAGAGTGAGTTCAAAGCCAGCCTGAACTACATAGTGAGACTCTGTCTCAAAAAGACAAAATAATAATAATAATAATAGTTTTTGTTAGGTTTGATCCCTGTTTGTCCTCAGCTGCCTGCATTCCCAGAGTAACTGCCTGAGCTCCAAGAGCAGTCACAGTCCACTTCCATATCCTGTCATCACCCTGCCTGCTCCACTAGATCAGGGCACACCTGGCACAGCAAAACATCACCCACTCCTATGACAGCCAATTGCCATGTAACTATTACCACTCAGCTAAGCTCGCTTCACTGATCCATTGCTCCCAGCTTGTCAGTAAAACCCCACTCAATAAACTTGACTCAGACTCTACTTTGGAGTTTGGTTCCTTTTTGCTCTCACTTCTCTTGCCCTCCTGCCCCAGGATAGCACAGCAGGGCAGCCCTCATGAGATGCTCTTTGTTTTCCTAGCCCCCAGAATAATGAGCCAACTAATGTCTGCTTGCTATACATTGCTGGTTCTCAGGTATTCCATTAGATCAACAGAAACTAGACTGAGACAGGAGATTTAGATTTTAATTCCAGATATGGATTTTACAATTGTTTTCTCTAGTTCTATGAGTCTTAGATTTTAACTTTATCAACTCACAAATGAACACGTCTCTATAATACTTGTTCAAATTAATTATCTAGATGTGTTTAAATGAAGTAGAACAAAAAGTAAAAGCTCATAAAATGCAAAAAGATGAAAACTATAGTTTATAATCTCCAATGGATTTTTTCATCTGGGATAACATAAATGTCTGAGAAAGATATGGCTTTCAGACGTGCATGGCATTCCAGATAAAAAGTCAAAATATTTAAATTTGATAGGTCTATAAAACTTGTTGATGTAACAGATCAAATGTTACAATAAAGTATTAATCATTGAAATGAAACAAAGGTACGATGTTTTATTTTATAATAAAAGCAATGGTTACAGCAATTCCAAAAGAGTCCCAATGCTATCACTTAAAGACAGTTGGTAAATTCCACGAGAACAGATTCTGTGTTTTACTGCCTATTATTTCCAGAGCTTGTGACAGGGCCTGATGGAGAATAGGGACACCAAATTATTCTTGCACTAAATTAAAGCTTTAAATGGAAGTATAGCTCAAAGAAACATCTAAAAATGTAATGATACAATGTGTCATTGAAATACATTGTGAACCACTTTGCATATTCATTCAAAATTCTGTTATTTGTATTTGTATGATGTCTAGGGTCCCACTAACTTTTAACCTGGCATATTTGCTGTACTGTTTGGGCTGGAGAACATCCAAGAAGGTTTGCAATTTCTTGAGCAAATTTTTATTTCGTGGCACTTGCTTTTTTCACACACATTCACATGCACACATTCACACACTCACTCTTCTCAATTCCACTGTTGTCAGGCAGTTCACTTCTCATGCCAGCTGCGCCTCCCACCTGCTCCCCTAAAACATAATGCAAACCCAGCATCTGATGCACAGAAGGGCTCCCCACTAAGATAAGAGGGGATTTTTGAGGACGGTTCTATTCTTAAGTCAGGGGAAGCAGAAAGAATTCAAAACCTAGGTAGCAGTCAGATAACATGATTTCAGTTCAGACACAAAAATAGAAATACTTGGGCATCAATCAGTAGGTAGACAAAATGCAATCTTAGGGAAGGACTTTTTTCCTTTTGGTTGAAGCTCAAAATTTCCAAATTCATAACTGAGGATGAAGGTCATTTAGTGAGACAGATTTTATTTTTTTCTTTTTCATTTTTACTAGTATGTTTGCACTAATCAATGATTATATTTACCATAGGGTGTTGGTACCTGTACATAACACACCTTAGCTCTTTTTACACCCCTTTAACCTCCCCTGCTTCCAATCTTGGTTCTCTTTCCATTTGCAGAAGATGTATCTCCCTGTTTGTAAATATATATCTTTTATTTTGCTTTTTAATTTATTTATACTTTAGGTTTCTCATATAAATGAAACTGTGGTTTTAAGTTTATGTCTGTTTCACTTCACTTAATATTATGTTCTCAAATTGCCTTCATTTGCCTACAAATGACTCAAACTTCTCCTTTTTTATTATAGAGTAATATTTCATTGTAGATAAATAAGTACCAAAATTTTGTTATATATTTATCTTTTGATGGGTACGTAGGCCACTTTCAAGATTTAGCTATTAAGAGTTGTGCTTCTACAACCCTGGGTGTACATATATCTTTGTAATATGTATGATGCCTTTAACCCTTTCAGGAGTATACCTAGAAGAGGAGTAGCTAGGTCGAGTAGAATTCCTCATTCTAGTTTAATGAGGAATTTCCATAATGCTTATTTTAGTTTACATTCCCACCAACAATGTAGAAGTGTTCATTATCCCCACAGCCTCACCAGCATTTGTTATTGTTTGATTTCCTGATGATACCCATTCTCTAGAGTAAGATGGAATCTTAGTGTTGTTTCAATTTGTATTTCTCTAAAGGCCAGCAATGTTCAACGGTTTTTTCATGTGTTTTATTGGCCATTTGTACTTCTGAGAAGCTTCTATTCATTATGTTTGCCCATTTTTTGTTTGGATCTTTTATTTTAGGGGTCTAATTTTTCTTATTTTACTTCTTTATGTATTTTAGGTATTAGTATTCTGTCCAAGGAGTAAATGGCAAAAACTTTTTTCTCACTAGGAGGTTGGCCATCCACTCTGTTGGTTGTTTCCTTTGCTGTAGAGAAGATTTGGAATTTGATACAACCCCATTTGTTGACCTTAGATGTTATTTCTTAAAGTTCTGTTTAGAAAGCCCTTGTCTATGCCTACGTCTTAGCAGAGTCTTACCGGTTTTATCTTTCAGAAGATTAAGTGTTAATGTTTTAACATTTAAATCTTTGATCCATTTTAATTGTAGTTTAGTACACTATGAGAGATGTGAATCTAGATTTGGCCTTCCGCATGTGGAGAGTGCCATGTGTTAAAGACACTATCTTTCCTCCTGTGGGAGTTTTTGGTCCCTTTGTCAAAAATCAGATAATTGAATGTGCCTGAGATTATTTCTGCATCATCTCTTCTATTTCATTAGTCCACATGTCTGGTTTTGTGCAAATACCATGCTGTTTTTCTCAATGTTGCTTTGCAATATATCTTGAAATCCAAGATTACAATGCTTCAGGCTTTGCTCTTTTTGCCAAGGATTGCTTTTTCTGTTCCAAGGCTCTTCTATTTCCATATGAATTTTACAATTGATTTTTTTTAGTTCTATTAGGAATGCTGTTGGCATTTTTATGGGGAGTGCATTAAATCTCTATGTAAACTTTGGAAGTGTAGCTATACTTAACAATATTAGTTCTTCCTATCCAAGAACAGGGCATACTTTTCATTTCTGACATCCACTTCAATCTTTTTTTTTTTTTTTTACATTACTATAGTTTTCTGCACAGAGGTCTTTCCCTTCTTTTGTTAGGTTAATTCCTCCTATTTAATTTTTCTTGACACTATTTTCCTAATTTCTTTTTCTGTGGGATCATTCATGGTGCGCAGCCATGATATTGACTGCTGTGTGTTGATTCTGTATCCTGCTACCTTGTTGAATTTGTTTTTTGATTCTAGGAATATTTCTGTGGCATTTGGGGGAGTCTTCGATGTAAAGGATCATGTCATCTACAAACAAGTATAGCTGATTTGCTCCTTTCCTACCTATATCCCTTTTATTTCTTTCTCTTGCCTAATTGCTCTGGCTAATAATTCAAGTACCATATGAAACAGGTGTGATAGTGGAACCCTTGTCTTGTTCCTGATTTTAAAAGGAAAGATTTAAATTTTTCCCCATTTAATATAATATTGGCAACATGTTCGTCATAAATGGTATTTATTACATTGATATAAAATTTTTCTATGCTGATTTTCTTCCTGAATATATTTTTTATCACAAACAGATGAACAACTTTGTCAAATACTTTTTCTGCACCTATTGAGATGATCACATGGTTTCTGTTCTTGTTTCTGTTTCTACAAAGTTTTGTATTTATTGATTTGCATAGGTTGAACCATTCTTGCATCCTTGGGATAAAGCCTACTGGTCATTATATGTGCTCTTTTTGATAATTTGTTGTATTCATTCTGCCAGTATATTTTGGGGGATTTTTATATTTATTTTCTTTAAAGAGATTGACCTGTAGTTCTCTTTTTTGGTTGGGGCCTTGTCTGGTTTTGGAGTCCAGGTAATGCCAGCTTCCAGAAATGAGTTTGGTGGTACTTCTTACCTTTCAATTTTATTAAAGAGTTTGAGGTGTATTGGTACTAGATCAGGAAGTTTTTGTAGATTTCACTGGTGAATTCATTCAGTCCAGCTCTTTTCTTCATTCGTAGGCTTTTTAAATATTGCCTCCATTTCATTGCCTATTATTGGATTACTCAGGGTCTTTATATCTTCATGGTTCAGTTTTGGTAATTCATATATATCTGGGAATATATCCATTTCTTCTGGATTCTTCAGTTTATTAGTGTACAGGTTTTCAAAGTAGTTAATAACACTTCTCCAGATTTCATTGATATCTGTTGTGATATTGCCTTTTTTATTTCTAATTGCATTAAAATATGTTTTTTCTTTCTTTCTGTTCTTTTTCATAAGGCTGGCTAAAGATTTATCTATTTTGTTTATTCCTTCAAAGAACCAGCTCTTAATCCATTAGTTGTATTGTTTAGGCTCAATTTCATTTTCTTCTCTGATCTGTAGAATTTTCCTCCATGTATTAACTTTGGATTTGCATATGTCTTGTTTTTCTAGAATATTGACAAGAAATAACATTAGGTTATTTATTTGGGATTGCTCTGTTTGACTGATGTGGGTATTTACATATACAAACTCCCTTCATAGGACTGCTTTTACTGTGTCCCACAGGTGCTGATATCATCACTGATTCTCAGAAATGTTTAATTTCATCTTTGGTTTCCTCTGTGACCCACTGATTATTCAAAAATACTTTTTAATCTCTATGTGTTTGCATAATTTCTGTGGGGGTTTTTTGTTTTGTTTTGTTTTTTGCCTTTGTTTTTGTCATTGGCTTCTAGTTTCATTTCACTATGATCTAATAATGGAATAATTTTGACTCTTTTGTTTTTACTTAAGCATACTCTATGGGCTAGGGTGTGTTCTATTTTGGAGGATGTTCTGTGTGCTATTGGGAGAAACATGTATTCTGTTGTAGAGTGAGAACACTTGGTGAATATCTATTAAGTACGTTTGTTTGATAGTTTGGTTCAGTTTGGATATGTCTTGTGGATTTTTTTGTTTAGTGGATCTATTTGTCATGGTGGGATACTGAGTCTCCTACCATAATTGTGCTGCTGTTTATCTGATCTTTTATATCCAGTTACGAGTTTTATGAAGTCAGGTATGCCCATGTTCTGTGTGTGTGTGTTTATTTATAATTCTTATCTCTTCCTCTGAACTATCCCCTTAACCAACACGTAGTAACATTCATTGCCTCCTCTGATCACTTGAAGTCTATTTTGTCCAATAATAGGGTAATTACTCTTGCTTGTTTTCAAGCTCCTGTTGCATATATTATTTTCCACGCTTTAGCATTTAGTCTATGAATTTTGGGGAGGATAAATGTGCCTCTTGCAAACAGCATGCCATTGAGTTTTTGTTTTTCGATACAGTTTGCCAATCTGTGTCTTGTGACTAGGGAGTGAAGACCATTCATATTCAGTTATTACTGCTCAGTATTGTCTTATTTCTCTCACCTCATATTTTACCTGTTGCAGATGCTTTTTTTCTCCCTTTGCTTAATTGTTTGTCCTATCTAGTATACTCATTCCGATAGGCTTTTCGGCATCACTGGGTTCATTGTCTCTTTTTAGGATATCCTTGAGAATTTTTGTTGTTTTTGTTGTGTTGGGTTCGTGGTCATGAATTTCCTAAGATGCTCTTTGTCATGTAAATACCTTATTTCTCCATCAATTTTGAAAGACTGATTAGCAGGAGATATCAGTCTGGGTTGGAAATTGTTTTCTTTTGGGACATGAAGCACTTTACTGCAATGTCTCTTGGCCTTTAAGGTTTGTATACATAAGTCCGCTGTAATTCTAATAGGTTCAACTTTGTAAGTGATTCATTGTTTGTCTCTAGCAACAGGCTTTAAGATTCTGTCCTTCTGTTGGACTTCACAGAAAAGTTCTTTTCTGTTCATAGCTGTTTGAGGTTCTAATGTATCATTTATCTACATTTAATTCTTTCTCCATAGTAGGAAAATTTTCTGCTACTATCTCTCTAAGCAGATTTTATACTATTTGTACTGTCTTCTGATTTTTCACTAATTCCAATTAATCTTTGATAAGTCTTTTTTATATCACCTACCAGGTGTCATATCCATTTTTCATGTTCTCTTGGTTTTAAGCTGTCTCTGAGTATATGGTTACGTGCAGCAGCCCTATCTTGTAGTTCTAACACTCTGTCCTCACACTGGTCATTTCTGCTTTCAAGAGAAATTTTAATTACCCGGATTTCTGTTTTTTTGGAGTCCAATTTTTTGCTAAATTAGTTGTTCTTGTTTTGTATCATTTTGCTTAGCTCAGTCTTTTATTAGTGTCTTCTATATGCTGATTATTTTGTTAATTTAAGTCCATTATTTGTTTAGTTGTACCCTATTTGAACTCACTAGGCATTTTTTGTTTTTGTTTTTGTTTTTTTGTGTTTCATGCTTTATCATTTCATACAATTCAGCTGTTTGGCTTTTGATTTTCTCTATGTCCATTCCCATGGGTAAACTTAGAGGGAGTGGGAGTTTTTGGAGGCATGTTGTTGTTGTTGTTGTTGTTGTTGTTGCTATTGTTGTTGTTGTCATTCTTCTCATGTTTGTATTGGTTCCTTTTTCCTTTGTTTCTTTTTGTGTCCTGAAGGTTATGGGTCAATTATAGTGGAAAGACTTTGTTGTTTATATGGAGATCTCTTTAGTTAGTATCTGATTTCCAATGACTCTGGGAATTCTAGATATAGGCTTTGCCTCATCCCAATTTCTGATCCCCTCAGCTAATTTGGGAAGAGGAGGGTGCAGTGTAGTTAATCCAAAACTTTGTTTTTTGAAAATGATCCACAGTATTATTGTGACACAAGGACAAATCAAATGTTAGCATATAGTAAAAACCAATGAATAGCAATAACTGTGCTACTCTGGCAATAGCAACAAGAATAGTTAAAGAAAAGTGAATATTGATATATGAATCAATGAAGGCTATCCAAGTAAAATAGAGCTTTTGTGAATGGTGGGGAGAGACAGGAGAAGACAACAAGAAAAGGAATTAAGATGTGCTATGTACATGTACAAATCCTCCATGATGAATGTGATCATTATGTACTGCAAACATGTACTAATAAAAATAAGTTTTTTTAAAGCTACCAATATACCACCCTTAATGATGGAAAAGAGATCTGTGCCCCAGGAGACACAAAAACAAACCAAATATTGTTTTACAGTAAATATCTACTGAATTCAACAGCTATAGCATGATACTATAGAATCAACTAATTATGTAAATATTAAAGTTTCATAGTAATACCAATAAAGGTGGAGAGGGGAAGGAAAAATGGAAGAAAAAACTTTGAAAAATGAATAAAAAAGGAAGGTGAGGAAGACATAAAAGATCCTATTAATGAGTGCATGAAAATTAGTATAGTTAGATAAAAGTAACCAGAGAAAAACAAACAAAAAGAAAAAAAGAAAAAGCTGAAAGTATAATAAAGAAGAAATAAAGGAGTAAAAAAAAAATTTTAAACTCAAAAAACCCTGAAAACCAATGAAGAAAAAGAGAAATGATTAAAAACCTTCCTGCACTTTGGAATAACTGATTTCTTTCTAGGAGCTGCAGTATTAAAAACCACCAAAAATAAATAAATAAAATAAAAGTCGCCAGACTTGCGGGAAGAATTATGAATCACTCTAAAATCCACTTTTTTCTTTCCATACTCACTTTTTGGTGTGTGAATGCTGAATCCTACCCCACCTATCCTTCTGGGTATTTTTCTGCTCTAGGGCTATATTTTCTGCTCTAGGGCTATATTTGCTTCAGCCCTTCCAAGTTTCCATGTACCTCTATGTACCATGGCCATGGCTTTCTACACCATACTTTATGGTCTACGGTTTGTGAGGTATCCCCCACCACTCCAGAGGCCACTCTGTCCACACGCCCTAGGTTGTCGCAACAAACCAAGCCAAAGCATACCCTTGATCATGTTAGCTGATGGAGAAAGCCACCAGACCACTTAGCTCCGTGTTGCTTGTAGGCCTCAATGGGGGCAGTAGGGGAAGTGGGGTCAAGGAGTCTGCTGGACTTAATGTCAGCACTTTCAGAAAGCCACACCTGATCAGCCTTGTTTTTTAACTTGGAAGGTGGGATGGCTGTGTATTTCCCAATCTGAGTTTAAACTTCTCAGGAGGTCCATATCTAGCCCACGTCCCCTCTATAACTGTATCATGTAATCATCTCCCATCTGTCACTGTAGTAGGGTGACCCCAAAAACCTGGAAATGTAGTTGTTCTATTGCTCAGTCTTAAACATTCAGCCCCTTCCCAAAATGGCCCCTGATCAAACACTCTCAAATATGGCAGGCACTTCACTGGATTTCTTCTCCAATGCTAACATGCCATGAGGAAGGAGTCGTCTTTGCAGTAAAATCCTGTGATGTTTTTTCCGTTTACAATAAGCATGGGGGATTTGTACTTCTGGCCCAGTCCACTGCTTCTCCCTGGGAGCTGCTGACCTTTTCCAGGATTAGCTTTCGTGAATGAAGACAGGTTCCACCCTCCCAGAGAGACAGAGTTAGCTTTCCAGATGCTTCATTCTTGTGCCTACATTGTGCTCTGTTTCTCCAACTCCTCTATAATTTCTAGCTTTCTTGTCAGTTCCCTCTCGATTCCCCAAGACCTACTTTTCTTCACCAAGTTGTTTCCATGTGTCCCATTTCCAAGTCCCAAAGAGGCTGCATTTTGCTACTGGCCTTTACTGTGCCATTTTTAATCTCAAGAATCTAGTGGTGAAGATTTTAGTCTTTTCTGAGAAAATCATAGAATTCCTAAAAAAAAAAAAAAATCTTTCTCTAATTTTAGTGTCTTGGTCTACAACTAGTGGTATGGTAATCTGGTATATTTCTCATATACAAGTTGATTCAAAAATTTAGGTGCTCTGCTTTCCTTGGAGAATATGATGTGAATATAGATGTTTCTTCAAAAACTTCCAAAAGTTGCTCATTATGAAATACATTGGTGAAGCCTTACAATTGAAGGATGAAGCTGACAAACTAATCCATGGATTTTTTTGAAGTTTATTTAAGATGAGCCACTCATAAAATTATGCTAAATTCTATTTCTTGCTTTTCTTTTATGGATGCATAGCTTATTTTTGTTAAATTATATTATTATATTTTCTTTAACTGGAACTCGTTTGCTATGGAAATTTAAACTAGTCATGTCAGTGAAAATGACAGGAGCCACTGTTAAGAAAGAAAATAACAGAAGGTGGGAGAGATCAGGGTTAATAGCAAAAACCATGGGTGAAATTTATAGTGGTGAACTGAGTTGACATGGAGCAAACAGAATACTCGACAGAGCAGAAGTCTAGGACCTGGTCAAATCAAGATATTAATGTGAAAAGAATTATAATAAGGAAAAGATGAATATAACTCCAGAGGGACATTTTCAAGGGCAGTACTGCCAAATGGAGGAAAAGAGAGCTACCATTATATATCCAAGTTTGACTCTTGAGAGTTCAATTTTATATTATCCAACAAATACCAATTGATGACATTTTTGTACAAATTGTGAGTCCTGGAGTGAACAAAATAAACACCTCTCTTATCTCATGGAGCTTATGCTATGGCAGAGTGGGTGTCAGGGGCAGATCAAGTATTACCAAATAAGTAATGTGATTGAGAAGTAAGCACATAAAACATCAAGGATTATGATAGTGCTAATAAAGAAACAGTGTTATAAAGCATGCTAAGAAGTAGAACTGGGAGAATAGATCTGCTTTTAGAAAGAATGGTCAGGGAAGACTGCCTAGAGCATCAAGGAAGAGAGGGTGACAGCCATGAGAAAAGCAGAGCGAATGCTTTCTGGACAAAGGACACAGCACGTGCAAAGAGCCAGAAGTAAGAAAAAGTCAGCTTATTCAAAGAACTAAAAAAAAAAAAAAAAAAAAAAAAAAACACCCTATGTGACTGCAAACTGTGCAGCTCTTGGAGCTGCCAATTCTCTGTGGCAGTTTATCCCACAGCTAACAACAGGCTTGAAATCATAGCTTCCTGGAGTGTCTAGCTTATTCCTCCGCTTTCACTTTGTTTTGCGATATATTGGTCTCAGCTGGTGATAGATAGGAAGAAATTTTTTCTTCAAAAGTTATTTTTGTTTGGTTTTGTTTTAGTGTAATGATAGACTTCAAACATAATAAACACCAGGAAGTTGTTTAATCAGTGAATACGCATTTGTATGTATGTCCACAAAAGCCCACCCACCTAAGAATTGCTGGCCCTGGTTCATGAGGTTACCATGGCAGCCATTTTTAAGGAGCAGCTCGTTTACCCTGTAGCTGTGCATGCCCTGCTGGGTCTCAGTGGAGCAAAGTCTCCGTAGAGAGCCACAGCCAGAGGGAGTCAGGTAGGCACTCAGACCTGCTGAGAGAACAAAATATACAAGATGCCATTAATTGTGTGGTCGGAAGTCAATTTCCCCCTTGTACTTTTTGGTGGTAAGGCTAATATTTAGAAAATCAGCTATTTCAGATATGAAAAGGGTTTGAAGCTTGGCCAACAAACAAGGAATACAAAAAAAAATCACATTTCTTTATTTCCTTTTTAAGAATGTAAATGAAACTCAATCTCCATCCTTCTAGGTGGTGGGAACTCATTGTCCATCATGACAGGGTTGGGTTCTTCCTACTCACGGCCACCTCAGGGATCTCCTGGTGTCATTTAGAAAGGGGATGAATGGCATTCTCTGCTAAATTTCCATAGCAAATGAGTTCCAGATTGAGGCTACCAGGTTCTGTTTCCTTATTCTTCCACTTACAGGTATAAGACATTGGATAACTGACTTAGCCTTTTTGATGAAAGAACAGAGATAATGAGAGTTAACTACCTCAGAAGGGTCTTGTGCACTAAAATTATGAATATATGTAATTCTCAGAATAAAGTCTGGCACTTATTTGTGTAAGTATTTATGACTATCATCATGATCATTTTCACATGGTAAAAGTACATATCTGGGTGCTTCCTTCAGTAGCTGGTCCACACTGGTTACTAGAGATTCCTAGTTTTCAACTCAAAGGATTTCCTCAAGACCCTGTTGCTCCAAAATAGAAACTCTTAAGCTTCTGAATTACAGCCCCATTCTAGGACACCACCCTGGAATGAAGTACAGTCCCAACCACCACTTCAACTATTCCCAGAAATCTATTGGCAAGCATGTTAGGATCCTTGAAGTCCTCTTCTCCCTGTCAGAACACTCAGAAAAAGTCTTCGATGAGTTTACTCTTAAGAAGACCGAACCTCAGAAGCTAGTAGAATCTTCCAGCAATGTTTGTTGCTAGCAGAAAGGTTGGTTGTCTGTTTGGGGAGAAGTCCAGGACATGATATAAATAGATAATAAACACATCGCTTTATTTTCCTGGTACACTGATTCTGTCCCACTTGCTTAGACTGACACATCCTGCAAAACATGTTTAATTTTGTGTGTTAGCAGTTTCACAGGTGAAAACTGTTGCTGCTCAGTGATAGTAACTGGTTAGGCACCACCGATATTTGTAGATTCACTCACTTTCAAAACAAATACTGAAACAACTGCAGGGTAGACAAGAAGGAGCCAAGTGAACTAGGAGCAGACAGGACACACAAGGCACTGAAGTACCTGGCAGATTCAGAACACTGGTGATGAGCAGAAATTATGGGATCAGTTAAGGGAGGAGAATCCAGGCAGGAAGCCAGAAGGGCCAGTCATCCATGGAGCATTTGGAGAGCAGAAAAGTGACCACTCCAGGTGGGAAGAAGAAAAATCACAGCACTAAGGAGGAGACATGGAGGCACCAATCGCAAACAATGCCTAGAAACTACATCAACGCACCTCAGAACCCTGACCCCGAGAGTATCACACTACATTCAATCGACATTCAGTGTTAAAAATATTCTTAGATTCTTTTCCATGTGATTGTCTCTAACTTTATTTATAATAATGCCATCAGTTTGCTTCTCAGACTTATGCCTTATCCACCTGTTTGGAGAAAATGAAGCAAGGGGAACAAGAAGAACAAAAACATTGTTATGGAGTAATGGCATCGCTGCCTTATTCCATGGCTTTTTGTCACTTGGTGTTACTGTCCTCAGTACTTCCACAACCAAGCAGATTGAGAGTGACGTGGGGCTAAGGAAGTGGACTCACTTCTCTCTCTTCGCTTATCTGCTCCCTGCTCCCTATCCCAGGTACCCCTGCTACTGATGACTCCTTGAAGGCATGAGGAGTGCGAGGTAGAGTGGGGAGAAGTCCACTGAGGTCCTATACATTAGCCAGGACCGAAGGGACCAGGCGTTATTTCCAAATGGAGGCTGTGCAGTGAGACTTCGTGTGGCCCAGCTGCCCTTGGTGAAGTTCTCACAGTGCCTTGGTTCAGGGGTTCATGAACCCTTTCCTATACCCTACCAGGCACTGCATCACCTTTTGGATGAAAAGCGACCTTTTGTTCAATGATAGTGGATTTCTAGTAAAGCCAGTCAATGCCTTTCTTTTAACTTACCTTAATGTCTCCACAACAATACACAGGCACATTTCATGTTCCATCCATGCCCAAAGAGAGCAGGGGCTCGGTGTGGTCTGCCTCCTCCACCCTTCCTCATGCAGATACATTTCACCACAACACACGGCTATGCATCAGCTAAAGTCTCAAGGAGGGCAGTGCCACACATGCTAAGAAATCCTGATTGTTGGATAAAGGACTACCCTTGTCTGTATTTATGACTGCGACAGACGCCACTCTGAAACCTGGAGAGTAGCTCAGCTTTCAGACACAGAGAGGAAGAGGATTCCAGTTTTACTTCTTGATCTCTCTTACCTTGAAGAAGTTATTTAAACTTCTTTGAGACTCAGTTTCCTCATATATAAAGTCAGGATAATAGCAAGACCTATTTCACAAGGTTAGTGTGAGGATTTAATAAAATCACGTATGCAAAGCTTGCAGCAAGATGTGTGGCCTAGAACAGGCACTCGAATACTAGTTCTCTCCCTTTGCATTTTCTTTTCTTTAAAAAGACCACCACCTTCCCTTACTTCTCGCTTGAAAATCTCATTATAAAAATCACTTTCTTAAATTTAGGTAAAGGTGTCGCCAAGAGGAGGCAATAATTGAATATCCCTGAATTACCAGGGAGAGAAAAAGAATTGAGGTTTTAACCTTTTCTCAAGAACACAGTAGCCTGGATTTGGCTTTAGTAAACAAATGGTGTGTCTACTACTTATTTTATTGGCCAGTTTGGAGGAAGTAGTAAGAATAGCCTCTGAAGAATGGAATTTCAGACCTGTATGTGTGCAAATTTTGATGAAGGAAAAGTTGGAAATGCCTAGAGTTTAGCAATCGTCCAGGCAGAACAGGCCCAAGATAGAAATGAGGGAAGGAGGAAAGTCTACCGGCCCCCAACCAAGGGGTAAACATCAGGTCATAGGGAGGAGGAAATGAAGACATGGTTTTCTGAATGTAGAGTCTGCCTAGAATCAGCCCTGGTAGCCTGCATAAGATGAAATAAAACAAGACAAATCATTAATTGTGTCAGCAAGTAGGTATTTTAATCCACTCTACTCAAATATGTCAATAAGAACTTACAAGCAGTACTTCTTGTTGTCTAAGAATTAACTTGTTGTCTAAGAATTAACTCTGTTTAAGTGATAGGATTTATCTAAGACCGGATAATTGAATTCAATTCAGCCAACATCTATCACTCCCTTATTATGGGTCTTCACCCTACCAGTCTCTGCAGTGACAGGAATTCAATCTTATCTCCACTAAAAGCCAATCTGAAAAGCTGCACACAACTCAGGAGTAATGTGCTGTTTACATCTTCGATGATATTTACACCAAATTTATTGTTCTTATAGTTGACACTGTCACATGAGGGAGAAAACAAGCTCCAGTGATTAACAGAGAGCTTTTTATGCATTCTTTATTATCTTACACTGTGCAAGGTCGAGTGTTCTCCAGGTATCTCATCTGGAACAGAGGATGGCTGGTGAGTTTATGGTGCTCTCTATCCTGTAGCAATCTTTAAAAGCTTAGTCAATGCTGTGCTAATTGGAGCCCAGCGGACTGAAGGGCCATGGAAGATACAGAAGTTCAGGTTGCATGGAGAACTGCAGGCAAGTATGAGGTGCGTGAAAAATTCAACAATGAGTAAGTAGGGGTCCGTGTGTTCACAAATGCAAAGGGAAATCAAAGATCTTAGTGATGGTGAGGGTCTTCGTAGCAGAGCTGAGAAGAAAGGACATTCCTGACATGGCAAGTAAATACCTTGAGGTGGAAATTACCAGAGATTTTCAGATGCATGTATACAAGATAAAGGTGTCTAGAAAGTAATTCATTCTACCAGTTCACCTGAAAACCTTGATAGTTTGATTTCTGGTATTTTGTTGCCATTTCTCTCTAGCATTGTTCATTTCTTTGTGTGTGTGTGTGTGTGTGTGTGTGTGTGTGTGTATATATATATATATATATATATATATGTTGTTGGGTCTAGCCTATATTAATTCTATGATGTGTAAATGTTCCTCTTACATTTTTGGTACATAATTCTTCTAGTATAGTGGCTTACAGATTATAGGAACTGGGTTAATATGGTTGGATGAATAATTGAAGACACTCAGTCCTTGAGAGATGAATAATCAATGGCCCAGTCTTACTTAGCCACTTTCTAGTGACACTGCCTTTTTTCTATGTTTTCATCTGACCATTGATTGGAAAGTCACCCTACTAAACTTTGAAAATAACCTTGGTTGCCCTGGAACTCTGTATGTTTATCTCAGGTGTTTAGGAAGGATGTTCATTACCATACCAACTAAGGCAAAATAACCATGTTTTATTCTTCAGGCTGAATAACTGCATTAGGTTCTTAATAACCATAATAATAACAGCTACCATTTATGAAGGTACAGAAACAAGCACTTTGCCATCATTATCTTTTGTAAACTTAATGATAACTCTTAATGTGGACATTACTTCCCCCACATTATGAGGGACTGAACATGAAGAAGCTAACGAGGTCAAGGAAGTTAAGTGGTGTGCCCACAGTTCCACAACTAGCAGGTGGGAAATGAGACCCAGTATTTATGGATTCTTCTTCCCCACATTATATCTAAACCTGTACATACTGAGCAAGATTCACAGTTCTGTATTTTCAGTGTCCACTAATAAAACATCTTCAAATCTTATAGCATAATTCCAATTACATATGTAGGAAGCTTCAGCTGGTCTTTATTACTTTTAACACTGGGTACAAAGTTCTTAGCCTGGTATGCGTGACCCTGTCTAATATGGATTATAAGCTTTTATTAATGATTCTTGTTAATGATAACCAACTATACTTTTCCTATACTCCATTATTTGTTCTAAATTTTGTTCCCTAAAGAGTCTAAAGACATTTTTGTCTCCCTCTTGCCTTTGCCCATGCAGTGTTTTTGCCTTAAATGCCCTTTCTTTCCTCATTCACCTTATACTTCACCTCATCCTTTTATACCCATCTCAAATGTCCAAATATCTACTTGATCCCTTTCTTTCAATCTATGCCACATTGAAACTTTACTAGAACTATCTTGTTTTCAGCATCTGTATTTTGCCTACTGGCCATATCATTAGCTCTTCACTTATTCTCACTCAATTATGGACATGCTGACCATAGAAACTCTTGCTTTAGTAATCATGATTTCCACAGTGTCAAAAATAGGGGTTCTCAATATAAGAAACAGCATCACCAAACAACTCATCAGAAATGCAAATGTTCAGATATCAACCCAAATCTACTGAGTCAAAAACTGTAGAGAAGAGGTTCAGCAAACATATTTTATCATTTTATTTTTTAATGCTTATGGATTAAAAGGGAAGTACAAAGAAATGTAGAGATGTCCCCTGAACCTTATACCCAGCCTTCCTAGAGTTCTGAATGCCTCTCAAAGGCCCATGTACTAAAGGCTTGATCCTCTACTTGACTCTTTTTGAACGTGGTGAAAACCTTTAAAAAGAGCATCCTAGAGGGAGATTTTAGGTCACTAGAAATATACCCTCTAAAGGGGACGGTGGAACACAGGTCTTTTCCTCTCTTTCTTTCATTTCCAGTCATAAGATGAGGATGTGCTCTCCCACAGACTTCCACCATAATGCATTGCCTCACTACTAAGTCAGAAAACAATGGAGCCAACCAACCATGGACTGAAACCTCCAAAATTATAATTCAAAATAACCTCATTTAAATCAATTATCTCAGGTACTGTACTACAGTAATGGAAAGCTAATATACTTCTCCATGTTAAGATTATGCATAACTATGAAACCACTTGAAAATCAGGAAGTTAATCCCTAGAGCTTTAGATTTCACCATGGGTGTGTGTAGTAGTAGCGCATAAACAATTTTATCAAATGTATCCCTTCATGACACCACCACCTCTCAAGATGCTAAATTGTGCCATCACCAAACGATCTCCTCGTGGTACACTTTTGTAGTCATATCTATCGCTCTTCTCATCCTGAACCCCTGTCAACTACTAATTTGTTCTCTATAACTGTGTTATTTCATAGATGTTGTGTAAATGGGGTCATGAGGTATGTATCTTCTTTGTTATTGGCTTTTTCTCACCATGTCCTTGGAGTTTACCATGTGATGTGTGTCCATGGTGCTGTGGTCTGAGTACTATGTTCTTCCAACGTTTATACATTGGAACCTAATTCCTTCTACAGGTATTGAGATAGAAACTTGGGAAATGTCTAGATTATGAAGGCTCCACCCTCATAAATGCACTTAGTGTCCTGGTAAAAGAAGCCTGACGGGTAGCTTGTTGCTACCCGTCCTCCAGAGGAGGGTTCTGCAGAAGTTCCCACTTATAAAGCAGAGAGCAACCCTCAAAAGACTCCCAACTGTTAGCGCTTTGATCTTGAATTTCCCAGCTTCCTGACTTGTGAGCAATAAACGTATCTTCTTGATAAATTTCTCAGTCAAAGGTATTTTACTATAGTGGCCCCAATGGCCTGAGACACCTGGCATAGATGTATGGCAGGTACATCTATGCCATCCATTGTCTGGAGGATAATTTGAGAAGTTTCCTACTTGGTGGTATTAAGAACAAAGCTTCTGCTAACATTCATGTAAATGTTTCTGTGTGCAACTAAGTTTTCATGTTTATGAGTATATCCCCAATAGTGTAATTGCTGGATTGAATGTTATGTCCATTTTTAATTTTAAAAGGAACTAGCAAACGATTTTCCACAGTAGCTGCAACATTGTAAATTCCCATCACCAGTATGTGAGTGGTTCAGTTTCTCTATGTACTCTCCAGGATTTGGTGTCTGACTATCTGTGTATCTATAAGATTTTAGTGATCCTGATAGGTGTGGAGGGATAGTTCTTTGTTGTTTTAATTCAGATTTATCTAATACCTAACGATATTGAGGATCTGAGAGACTGAGACAGAAGGAGTTCAAGGTTAAGCCCAACCTGAGCAATTACGTGATGTTGTAAGAACTTGTCTCAAAATAAAAAATGGGTTAGGATGAAGCTCACTGCTCACTTGGTTCAATCCTTAGCACAGAGACAAACAAGAAAGAATATTTGCATGGGTATATTTCTGGGTTCTCTATTATGTTTCCCCTAACTATGTATCTATGTATCTATCCTTCCTCTAGTACACACTCTGTGTTTGTGTGTGCGTGCATGCGTCTGTGTGTGTTACTGGCGATCGAAATTAGAGTCTTTGTACTGAACTGTATCTCAGCCTTTTTTAAATTTTTTATTTTTTATTTTGAGACATGAGCTCATAAAGCCACTAAGTTGTCCAGGCTGGGCTTGAATTTGTAATCCTCCTGCCTCAGCCTCCCAAAGTGTTGGGATTACAGGTGTGCAACACCATGCCTAGTTCACTATCCTTATTGTAACTATAATCATTGTAAGCCTTAACATCAAGAAGAGCAATTCTTCCCAATTTACGATTCTTTTTCAAAATTATGTTTATTCAAGAATTTTTCTCTCTCCATACAAATTTTAGAATAAATTCGTCTAACTACACACAGACACACAAAAGAAAAACTTGTAGAGATTTTGAAAGGAACTGCACTGAATCTAACGATCAACTTAGACAGCACTGACATATTTTACTATGTCGAATCTTCCCATCCATGAACACAGGACGTCTCGCCAAGTATTTCATTTTCCTTCACTGTCTTTCAGTGGTGTTTTACAATATTTGTTATGCCAATCCTGTACGTGTTTTTTACAGTCATACATAAATATTTCACTTTCTTGGGAACAATTACATGTGGTACTGCATTTTTGTTTTAGCTTCCACTTGTTCGTTGGTGGAATACAGACAAATAACTGCAGTGTGTGTGCTGCGTTACATTCTGTGACTTTATCACACTCACTAGTTCTAGGAGTTGTTATATTTCTTTATTAGCTTATATAGGTTATTTGGATTTTTCTGTCAGATATGTCCAACCTGCAGCTCATGGATTAAACATGTCTGGCTTTCCCGGACTGCAGAGTGAAAAGAAATTGTCATGGGCCGCATATAATACACATATTCTAGTTAATGTATACAAGTAGCAAAATTTCCTTTTTAAAATCTTTTTTTTTATCACCCAGGTATGTATGTACAACTCTGGGGCCACACACCTGAATGGACAACCAAGACATCTGTGCTTTCATTTCTTCTTTTCTAATCTATAACAATTTTAGTTTTCCTCTCTTACTACATTAACCAGGACTCCAAACCCGGTGTTTAATAAGAGAAGTGAGGGCAGATCTCCTGAATGGTGAAAGTGTAATAATGCTGGTTTCTGTTGATTCTCTTTATGAATTTGAAGAAGTTTCTCCTGCTTTCCTAATGCACTAAGAGTTTTATCATCATTGTCTGTTGAATTCTGCCGAATGTATTTTCGGATGTGAACATGTGATTTTGACTCTAGTCTGTGGATATGGTATGTTGCCCTGGTTGAGTTTCAGACCAGCCTTGTATATCTGGATAAACTCCTCTGTGGTGTGGCATATTATTTTTCATACATTGTTGGATTTGTTTGCTAAATTTTCTTGAGAATTTTTATACCGCAGTTCACATGAGATAATAATTTCTGCTTTTCTTTGGAGTGCATCTATCCAGTTTTGGTATTGAAGAAATACTACCCTCCAAAAATGAGATAGAACACGTTCTCTCTTCTTACTTTTCTACAAGATATTATGCAGTATTTGCGTTTCTTCATTAAATAACTAGTGAAATTCTAACAGCCTTGATTATTTTTGTTAAGAGTTTTTAAGTAACAAATTCAATTTCTTTGGTTATTACAGTTAGTTATTATTAGTTACCTGTTTTATATTTGCTGAATTTTAGTAGACTGTGGTTTTTGAGGAATTTCTTCTAAATTGTTGAATTTAAGTATAAAATAGGAATTCAAGGACCTCCTATCTTTCAATGGCTTTAGTATTACTAATGATATGCTGGTCAATATAAATGTGGGTGAACTTTTTCTCTATTTTCAATCAATCTTACTAGATGTTTTTGACTGTATTT